>KN470417.1:0-92642 GCA_000787095.1 Periophthalmodon schlosseri | reverse complement strand
CTCCACTATTTTCTAAAAAGACCTTCTAGGGCTTGACACCTCATCGCTGGGTGCCTGTTTGGGCCTTGTTTTGCTGCCAGTGTTGGGGGATGCACAATTCTGTTGGGGCCCGCTCCAGGGTAAGAGTTACAACACAGTCTGAGATCCAGCCAATAAACTTAACAGACTCCACCACATCATAGAGCCAGCACACAGTTGTTCCCCACCACTCAGGCACTTTATTTATGCACACCCTCACACATTTATATTTATATACTCTGCATGTACATGTGTCAGCATCAGCCGTATATATATACGCTACTATGAAGGATCTAAATGCAACAAGTTCTCATTCCCGCTGACTAGGCTGTAAGACACATGAACTAATGCAGAGTTTATGTGTTTTCAATGTCGTGCCAAGTAAACTTATAAAACCATTACATTGACAACCTCATGGGAATCATTTTAAGCCAGGGGAAAGTGAGCTCATATGTTTTTATGCTAGGTTATTTTCATCAAAGAAAGCTAAGCTGATCGTTGTTTCAAAGGGCTAATGTAGACATTTATTCTGAAATTGGATGAAAATTAACCACATTTAATGAGTGTACCAGTAATTTTTTCAAAATGTCCCTTCTGTATGAATCTTCTTAATTTTGTGTTATTATATTTAACAATACTAATCTAACCATGCCTATCTAAAAGATTGTCCCAAAGTAATTAAGCTATCACTGAATTACTATCCATCATGGGTTTCAACTGAGGTAAAATTAGGAGGGTTACCATAGTAATCCAAAACATCTCTGTGTTTTTTTCCTCAAAATGGCATCCATTTTTCCTCAAAATGGCATCCAAAATAGGAAAAAGTATGTAACCTAAACCTTTGGATAAGATTTTATATAATGTTACTGTACACAACATCAGTTACTGTAATGCTGCCAAATACTTACCTGCAGCTGTAACTATGCTAAAAATGTATGCATGCAATGTTTCTTCATATAGCATTACATACAGCATTTGTGTTGACCCACCTTATCTGAATAGGGCTCCTCTGTCAAATCAATGCCCTCCACCTCCAGCCGCTGCTCCAGGATGGTCAGTAGATCGGGACTCATCTTGGAATGGGACACTTTCCTGGACACTGCCACCTTGCCCCCCAGGTCCGAAAACCATGGGGGGTGCACAGAATTACCCGATTCCTCCCCCACTGAGGAGGCAGACGAGGAGTAGCACGGGCTAGCCGGAGTGCTGTTTGACGGGGTCTTAGCTGGGAGAGGAGGAGGTGGAGGTCCCGGGCTACTGTTGGTACTTCGAATCACCGGACTACTTGGGTGGGACCTGTTTAGTGAGTGGGTGGGGGATGGTGAGGAGGGAAGGGAGAGGGGAACGTGGCGGAGACCGTTGGCTAGGCGCTCCCGGGACTTCTTAGCCGGGACAGGTGGAGGTACGGGGGGCTTTTTGGGATGCGTTTTCGGAATGAGCTTTTCTCCGGTAGATTCGGGTGGGCTTGTGGGGGGGCTAGACAGGAGCTCCGGAACAGTTGGTGAATTTGAGGTGGAACAGGAGGGTCTAAGTGCCAGCTGGGAGGGCACTGGTGGTCTCGATTTCGGACTTAGAGGCATTCCGTTTTGCTTTTTGGGGCTGTTTAATCTTGCTTTCTCCAATGTTGCTTTGAACTCTGCGCTAGATTGCTCAAACCGGACATCCCCTAGTGAATGGGACCTCTTCCATGGGCCCTGGTGTTGGGAATGTCCATCCAAGTCTTCGCAGCTGCGGCTAGACGGGATGGGGGAACGTCTTTGGGATCTGCGCAGTCCGAGTAGGTTGAATCCCTTCAGAGAGTGCTTGGAAAAGAGATTTTTAGGGAATTTTGTGCGTTGGTGGTTGCCGTTCTGTTGCAGAGCCTCAGTGGAGATGGTCATAGGAAGAGTGGGGTAGTCCGGAGACTGGAGACCCCCAGAGGAGCGACTAGAACGGGAGGTTTTTCTGCTTTTACCTGAAAAAAATAATAAAATAAAAGATGTTGAGATTAATGGTTTACAGAAAATGCAATACAAGACTCAAGATAGACTAACAAAAGATATGAATATTTTTGAAAATATTTTGAGTATAAAATTTCAGGGTAAAACATCAAATGAATTTTCTCTCATGTCTCATGTTTACCTAGTTAATATTTCTTGAGGGCACACTATATATCAAAGTGGTGCCATAGCAACATAAAATAAATTAAATAATGAAAACAAAGGCAAAATACAGAAACTTACCATGACTCCTCACAGTTTATAAAGAATGGATGGGTGAAATGTGAAACTCATTTTTAACAGTGTGCGAAGGAAAAGGCGATTGAGAGATGGAGATGCGGTGAGATGCCAAAAGCTGTGTTAAGAAATGATTAGAACAAGGGAAGTCTACACATCTACTTGAGCAAGAATAGTAGAGGTAAGCTATACAGTACCATCCTGAGAAGACCTTTGAGAGCACAGCACTATTGTAACTGTGAACATTCAACAATATATTATCAATTATTTTCAATGGGCATTTTGTCTGCCTTGATCTTGTAACAGTAACACAGGAAGGACACCTGTAAATATGTGGGTACCTTTTTACCTGTTACAGTTTATTCTTGGAAAATATATTAGATATGACCTGTACTGTTTGGTTTGTATTAGTTCAATTAAAAAGGATTATCATAGGTTGTTTGGTTAAATACATGAAGTACAGTTAAACAATAGTAAAATAAGATAGTTAGGAGTGGACTTAAGAATTATTTTATGTAAGTATACAGACATTTGAGGGATATCCTTCAGTCTGTATATGTACATATGCCCACAGCCCTGAAAGTACCCGAGAATGCTGAATGCTGATACTAATGTTATGTAGCTAATAGGTGATCAGTGTTTAGAGGCATGGGAAGAAGAGGAGGCAGAGAGGAGGCGGAACATAAAAAAATGAAACAGGATGTACCAGAAAGTCCTTTATTTAAAGGAGAGGATTTTTCTACAATGGTAATCTCTAAAGTGGCAGATTGCACGCTTACTGAACATCTGAACCAGAAGAACACAGACACTGGTGCCAACACAGACAGATAGACAGGCTTATTGAGCTGTGATTCATACGCTTTTAAACTGTTGATTTATGTGAATACAGTCATTTGCGAGATAAGGGACATAAAACTCAAAATAAAAACACATATTTCTAAAATAACAACTATAAAACTATTTTCATCCATTTATTTTAGGCACATATTGAATGAATGCTTGTGCAACATTGAAACAGTGACAGTGGAAGCTAAGAGCAGTTCTTCTTTCACATTAAACTGTCCACTATAACTACCACGGCAAAACACTTAACAGAAGTATTCTCTTAAACCGTATTCATCTTCCACATAACCACCCTGGGCATTGAGCACCGGGGCAGTTGGGAAATTGAGTCCAGGACTGGGCAGTGACCTTGCTCTCACCAGAACAGTTCTTTGCAAAGGTCTACCCCTGTTTGCACAGGCTCCCATCATTTTGAGTTGGGCAAGGTTCAGGGGTCTGGGGGCTGGCTGGCTCACACTTACAAGTGGACTTTGGCACTTGTGACACAGAATGCCTAAAGAATGAAAAGAAGTGAAGAAAGTGTGGAAAAACAAACAGTAAAAAAGTATAGGAAGCTCAGAAATGATGAGTGTTTGATTGGCAGGTCCGGAGAAGCAGTATGTTAGAAAGCAAAAGCATGGCGATGGGCTGGGATGAGGTCAGAGTCATTTGGGGGAGCTACAGCAGGCTACATGGCGCTAGTCCAGGGTGTGGTAACAGCTAGGCTAACTGCAGCTGTCATTACCATTTTCCAGGTTCTCATTGCTCTCGTAGCAGCCAGAGTCCCGAGGGGAGTCTCCCACCAGACCACAGCCCTCCGACAGCAACTTCTCCTGGGAACCACACAGGCCCCCGCGCTCCGGGTCACTGCTGCCTGCAAGCACAAAATACACGCCGCATTTTATTCCAGTTTATTTTACGCCTTTATAACCTGCTTTGACATCACAGCAGGAGTTTTTGGTTTCCACATGTGCGTGCTAAAATTCAAAGGTTCATGTGAGTACATCTTCAGAGAGTGAGAATGTCAGTATCAGCTCAGACATAAGCTACCTAGAATTCTATTGTTTATTCTTGGTAATCACACAAACAATATGACATGATATAAAGATTGACATAACAAGATAATAGGCCTAAAGGTATCATTGGGAATTGCCAACATACACATAATACCAATTGAACTGAACCCAAAACCTTCTAGCTTAGAGGCAGAGACAATTGCTTTCATGCTGCAATAGTGACAAGTCTCAGTTCATTTGTAGCTAGGGTGTCATTTAGGCCTGTCCATTATCCTACACATTTAGAGAATGTCACACTATTTCATTAACGCCACATGAATTATAAAAAACTGAGATTCATATACATGGTAATAATTCTCACAAAGAAATCAACAGGCCATCAGAGTTGTAATATGTTAGCACCAATTGCTATTTAAATTTTTCTCTGTGTATTACGATTGATGAAAAAAAACAAAAAAATCATATGGTGTTGGTACAGTTATTATCTATGAGATCAAGTTTCCCCAGTTCCTCCCCCCATGTTCCACCACATTATTCAACCACATGTTCTTCTTTTTCTACAGTGTGATGTGGGCACTCTAACTGTATCTGTGGTCTGATGATACACTCACTGTCATACTCCTGCAGTAGCTCCACAGCCGTCAGCAGCACCGCTCTGTGCTGCGGGTCTCTGATGTTCAGCTCATCCAGGTCCTCCTCCTCCAACAACTTAAAGGTGTCCAGGTCTTCATAACCGTTAAACAGAAAAGTGGGCATGTGCTCCTGTCACACATAAAACACAAACAATCCTAATTATTCATAGAGAAAAAACGTACAATGTATACTCGAAATTTTATTCTTTCTTTTACACGATCAACACAGTAATGTAGCAATTTATTTAAAGCGCAGTGAAGCAAAAATACTTTGATTTGGCAAAGATTTTATTTCAGATGCCCTTCCAGAATAACTGAATATAATTCTTGCAAGTGACAATAAGTTAACTGGCTGATAGCTCTCTGGCTACTTCTGTCAAGGTTATGTTTTTGCAGCTAACTATAGTTCAAAACCACACATCTCAAAGTAGCTAAAACTGTACTAATTTTCACATACAGATTTTGCATGTGAAAGAAAATTATAATTTAAAAGTTATTCCAAGCAATGCATTTCTTGAGTTCATTTTATAAACAGGCAACAGAAACAATAGCAGAATAAGTTTAAGACAACAGCTGAAGAATTATTTCTGTTGCTGAATAGCGCCACTAGCACAATAGTAACAATAGGGCCTATATACACTTGTCATCTGTAAGTTATTTCCTGTCACCCATTTTATTTTTAACTTACTGGTGAACCAAGATCTAAACAGTTACTTCAATTCCAACCAGCCATGTAATCATGTAAAGTAACAGTAAACACATGGGTAAAGCTCTAGACAGCATATTAAGTAAATATTAGTACGCGAAGAACCCAACGCTCAGCTAACTGTAACCAAAATGGTTCACTCCACCAAAGTTAAGTGGAACAAGCAGCTTCGTAGGTGGAGACAAGTACATCAAAGTTACCCAGGCACCACACCAAAGCTAGTCGCTAACCGCTACGCTATCGAGAAACAAGGCACAAGAAACGCCCTTTTGTAAAATCAGCTGACTTCATCGTCCAATGCTGGTGGCGAGGCTTGTTTGTGTGTTGTAGACTGTGTGTCACCAGTCAGACCATCAATTACAATGGGAGATGCACTGAGGAGAACGCTGTGTGTTTTTTCTGCTATTTCTGCAGACTGACGGAGGACTAAACAAAAGGACCACCAACGAACAGCAGACGCAGTCATCTGGCTCTGCTCTCGCTGCCTGCTCCGTCTGAGGTTATTTCATAAGACACACAGGGTCAGAAGGGGCAAAGCAGGAACTAAACAGCTGTCATAAATGCCTCTTATAGAAGACTTGAAAACAGAAAAGAGGAGGCATGGGTTGACTTGTTTGATGGTGGAGATAAATGAAGTACAGTTGTGTGATAGTTGTGATTTTTTATGAAATATTAAGCCATATTGATTTTCCATACCTATCATTGCCTGAGAAAGCTGTGATTAGCTGTCTAACAAAGCACTATCTAAAGATCTATGCTTGAAAAATATTTGTATGAAACTTAGTAATATGTACTACTACACTATTACTAGAACTTGTCCAAAATCCCGGTTCAAACATTTTGCTAGAGTTGAAATCCTTCTATTCAGTTTGGCAATTTTTACATGATAAAAAAAAAATCCACAAATCTGTATCAAAATAAAAATATATTCAGTGTTTAATAAATAAAATGAACTTAAATAAATTACTTCACATGGCTGCTTTTATACAAGTGGCTACAATACACAGTAAGAGACAGAGACTTAATTATAAGAAGGCTATCTTATCATAAAGTACTCATGGAAAATATTGTCTCAACGTGATACTGCACTACTGTCCACTACAGTAACAGACTTGTCAGTGGTGGACATCTATCATTTCTGTTAACCCTCAGTACCAATAATGGCACAGCATTCGCTCTTTAATCCACATGTGCCTCATTGAGTCTGTCTGAAGAGCTGCTCCAGTCTGCAGTGTGTGGTGGGAGGAGACGGCTCTAAGCTCTAGTACTGTGTGGGTTCATAATTAAAGATAAGAGAGATTTGTCTGTGAAGAAAGTGGGTGTTAGTGTTTGTACACAAATGTCACTTCAAACGATTCATGTAGTATGCCCCATAATCACCATCACTTTACGTAGTCCATCACTGTCTGTAAGTGAACATCTATTCAAGTGACTAATGTTAACTGAGTACCTCCAGGCTTTTTCAAAGTACAACCTTAATGCCCTTTGTTGCTATGGACAAAAGAATGCAGAATACCCACCCAACTTTAAAAAATACTTTTTGTAATGCTAGTATGTTGGTGCAGTACACATTATCTTTCACTTATCGTTTTATAAAGGTTTGGGATGGGCAAAAAGATCACACTGGCTTGTGGTTCATATGACTAAATTAGTTAGCAATACTCACACAAATTTTTGACTATTTAAAGTTATTGCATCGGCCACTGCATGTGATAACACTGAAAATAACTATTTAGTATTAAAACACATTATAAACATAAAGCTGGATACAAATTAGAACAATTCTAAGCTGACTTGAGGCTAAAATGGGTCTTTCTTTTACCTGCTATGTAAACAAAAATTAAAGAGGAACTAAGGTAGCACTTATGACCCTTAATAACAAGAAATAAGAAAAATAATGAACAAAATGTTATGTTGTGATTTGGCACCTTGAGGTTGATCCTTTCCAGCAGCTCTTCCACAGAGGTGGGTTTGGGAGCGCGGCCCTTCCTCCTCCTCCTCACCGGGCGCTTGGGCTTCTCCTCTTCCTCACTCAGGACGTCCACGTAGATGAACTTGAAAGTGCCAACTTTATTATTGAGGAGACCCATCCACGTCCCCATGGGCGGCTTACTAATGATGTCGATCACGTCACCGCGCTACAGGACAGAAGCATTATATGGAGTCAATAGGAATGCACCCTCTATTTGGTATTTTAGCTGATAATTAAATATTTTTTTGAAGAGTGTAGAGTATTCTGTGACAACAACCTGCAGTAAAAACAAAACTCATGGCAATTAAACCACCTACCTACATAAAAACCTTGCCTAAGGAAAACAAAATGTATTTCATAAAAAGAAGGCAAATTAAATATTTGTTTACCAGTACAGTTTTTCAGTTTTCTTGGTTTAATATTTTATGTTTAGAATCATCACTAAAAAAAACATTTGTATTTAACAATATAGCATTTTTCTACAAATAATAACTCGTAGGATTGATTTCAAGACACCCAAATTGCTTTACATTGCATTATTCATTAACTCCACACTCATTAATGGTAAGCTCCTATGGTGCTACAGCAGCCTTGACATAGACGAACAGAAGTAATGCTCGGTCTCTCCTCCACCAACACTTAAGCACACTCCTCATTCAGACTAGGCAAGGCTTTGCCACAAGACACAATGGCAGATTCCACAAGAGCCACTGCTGCTCCAAATGATCAAAGCAATACTCTAGATCCGGATACAACTATTAGCGGTGTAAGCTCTTTCTTGAAACTACAAATCCACACATAAATCTTGTACCTTGAGTTTGAGTGAGTCGGTGTCATAGGGGCTGGGGGTGAAGTCAGTGTGGACCCGTGCTCTCCCACAGAAGGGTCCTCTGTACGGCGGCTCTTCATCATCACCATCCTCTGACTTCACACTCTCTCTGTTACTGGCTGACGAGTCTGTGGTGCTCACTGTCTGACCACCTGTACAAACCAACATACAGTTATACAGTCACTGTTTGTGTGCTTGCAATAGGTGAAATCTGTTCTGAGATCTGATCTGATTTCGCCCCCCCAGAGTCCAACTTGCTCTAGTCACGAATGATTAAAAAATTATATTTTGAAAAAAAAACAAAACTAAACGGTTCCCCCACCTGGCTTATTAATTGTGAACTATGTGGTTGATTCACCTGACTAATTTTGGGGATACAGCATTTAAATTTAAGAATTTAAAGCAGTTAATTCTCCTGAGGCTTGAACTTGCAACCTTTTTAAAAGACTGCTTTGGTAACCACTTCACACAGTGCAATTCAAGCAGTAAACGAGTGTAATTTCTTCTCAGTGACTCATTTTATTTACTCTTTGCAACTTCAAACTCATATTTCTCAGACCCTTTGCACCAGATTCTTGTTTGTTTATTAGAAGTGAAGGCTGTTGGAATCATCTTAAGTAAAGCACACTTCCTATGCTAATGACTCCCTCATGTGTCTGCTATCATGTTTTCCAGTCCTGGTGACTTTAACATGCTGTACATTTGCCAGCTCTTTAATTCACATATACTTACATTACAGATGGTGTTTCATCCACCACACGTAATAGAAACAGCAGGTTTGGCCCATCAGAAATAGTAATTAGATGAGATGAGGCGAGAACTCAAACTACAGTGCATCTGGCTGTCATTAAATAGTTCGATACTAAACCTTAGCATTTCAAGATGAGGTAATGGTAAACATGCGCCTGAAGGGGGCTAAAAGGAGGCTGTGAACGCCCTCTAGTGTCAAGTCAATGAAAACACACAATTGTTGCATGTTTTGTTTTTGTGTTAATTAACACAATAAAAGTTAGGCCTTGTTGAATAAATAAAAAAAAAACATGGAATATTTTATTTTATTATTTTAGATATAAACCATATCAGAACTATCTTTATGTTATAAGAGACAAAACCTGACTTTTGTTGGGGTTAAAAAAACCTGAACTGACTTAGCTAGTGTAAGAATTTCAAAATATGAAAGTATTGTAGGCTACAGTGCAGTGGAGTACTTTTTTCACTACCAAACTTAAATCGTTTCCTATATAGAGCCTAACCAATTACAGAAACACCTTTGATATGTACCTTTTATTTTTTTTTTCAATATATTTTTTGGGTTCTCTGATAGTGGCCATTTGGACAAGTGAACAATTCACATTACATATATAAGAGGAGCCGCTCCATATATTAGTCTTACTCATTGAGCTCTGCCCGCTGAGTGAACTTCGCAGACTCTCCACTGATCCTCCCGCTTTGAGCTTGGGCTTCTCCAGAGAGTCTGTATCAGGCTGAGGAGACTGAGGGGATCCGGGAGCACCATCCGGACTGGACTGTGAAGGCAAAGTCCAAATGGATAATTAAAACACAAGGGAAGGAAAAGAGCAAAGTTCTGCAGTTCAAAAGAAAATGGGAAAATGCATACGGCTTAGTGACCGTAAAAATGTTCCTTTTGGTGCCTTGATAAAACGTTGGAGAGAAATAGAAGTAAAACCGCTCAGGCAGACTGGACTGAGTGAGAAGTGATAAAGATGTAGGGCACTAGGGGGCGTTGTTGCCTTTTAAATAACCAGTTTATGTGTCACTATGCACAGCTGTTGACTTGCAGTTACAGACATTTAATCAACTTATTATTTTCCGCAGTGGAGGACATAGCTGAATTACAGGTACAGTTATAGTCAGGTAAATGAACTTAAGCATAGCTACACGTGATTCTTTACAAAGTGTCCCAGGTTTTAATCAGCAGGCCTGGGGGAGACTTGCATCAGCGCATGACCTCAGTATGAAGCAGACCCCACCCTCCACTGTGGGCCCAGAGCTCAGTCCAACAGAGAAATCGAATATTAAGAGAAAGTGTGTGTTTATTCTGTAACTAACACAAACACTCCCACCCACTCACAGTCGCTGGACACAATATGTGGCTCTTACTGCTAAACAGCCCTTTGTGGTGGAAATGGTGTAAGCTTCTAATAAAACAAGCCAACTTTTTATACAAAGTTAAATCTGTCATTTATTTGAACAACTTAGGTTATACCAATCAAGCATCACATTGTGACCACCTGGCTAACTATAGTAGAAATGAAGTAATGTTTAACCCACGCTACAATTCCATAGATCATTCCATAGACAACCGCGAGTCAACTCTAATCTATGTGTCTACATGTCTACCTCTTGGGACAAAATTCTCACTTTTAGCCTAAAACCATACATTACAGCCAACAAGTGTGAATTATATTTATAAATTAGATTCATTTAATAATTAATAGTGTTTTGTGATTCATGCTTTAAAAGATACTGTCGATTTGATGAGTTGATTTGCACCACATATCGTGGATAAAGAAGCAGCTCCCTTATATTTCAGAAATAAATATACAATTTTTTCTTACACTTTATTTAAACTGATTTGACCAAAGTTGTAATCACAATTAGAGTACAGTAATTTCACTGTTGTAGTGTTTTTTTTACAATGTATTTACCTGCTCAGACAAAGAACTGCTATACTTCTTGGACATGCGTTTCCTCATGGTCTCTTTAACCGATTTGACCTTCTTGCCCAATGAAATGCGAGACGTGGTGGGGGACTTGACCACTTCCCTATAAATGGCCTCCTGGTCCTTATTCTGCGGGGCGAGACATTTCAGTGAAGTTAACAGGGGACATGGATGCTTGACCTGAAAGTTTATCCTGTTAAAATGGTCAAAAGCTGGACTCACGTTTCCATCGGGAGCGGCGTTGTTGACCACATGGAGCGAGCGGTTGGACAGGTCAAACCCTCCGAAGCTGCATGTTCTCTGCGGGTGAGGAGCGCAGACACAATAGAAAACATCTGTCAATAGCTGTAAGGTCACGTTAGCATAACTCCCCCCATTCACAGCTGCTAAAGTTCAACGCACAATGATCCATGCTTGACAACACACAACAGCACTTATTATACACAACACCAATGTAATGTACAGATATATATGGTGGATAGGAAGGTGAGAGGACGGGGGACAACTAGGAACAATCGGTGGACGCAATGCAACATGGGCTACTGAAAAAGTCTTCTGCAAAATTCTCCAAAATATTGTTTGGAACACACTTTTTACATATAGATATTTTACTTTTCTAGTTTTTAGTGGGCAAAAAGTGGCAAAACGTGATTTTTTTTCCATTTATTTGATACAAATATTCAGATGGTGTATTAACAATGCATCATGAATGTACTTAAATGTGCCTCTTGATTGAGGTTCAAGTAATGCACAAAACGTGAATGGACCCTAAAACTGACCTCAAAAGGGGTCTCTTTCTGGGGTATTGGGTAATAGCTTTAATTAGAGACGATATACTAGCCATTCTATTGCAATACTATCCATTTTATATAGATATATATATATATCTCCCACCTCAACCACACTATATATAAATAAGGAAAATGGGAGAAAACTGGGGAGAAACTGGCTCAAACATGTAATGTTATATATTATATGAACATTATTTGGCTTGGTCTAGAATGGCCAAATAATGTGACATAAACATAAGGACATAAGGATGTACTGTAGTCACAAAGCGGTACTTAAATGAAGCACAGGAGTTGGACCAGCGGAAAGCCACAGAGACAGTTGACACTGACATGCTCGTACACGTGGCCAAAAGCATTTATATATAAATATATATACACATATATATATAGACTGGACGTCGGAGCGAGAACTGGCCTAGAGTCTGGACTGGACAGCTATGCACCATCAGCCATTATCTCCAAGTGGAAAGCATTGCACACAAAGGCAGCGTCGTTTATACAGCAAAAGATGTCCACAGCTGCTCCCCACATGTCGGCTTCCCAGGACGAAACATGTCTTAAAATCAAATAGGTGATTCTGAAAAGTCGATGGTATGGACATGCAAAAATGTTTTTCAAAATAGTGCTTTTAAGCCAAATCATAGAGGCACGGGCCCAAAAACAGAACAAAAAGTGAGAACAGAAAAAGTGGCTCGGAGGTTCTTTTGGATGGTACTCCGGTGACGGCACTACTACACGATGGGGCTCAGGTGCACTCAGAGCTGCAGGATAGCTCCCTCACTACAGCATTTCTCTGTATGTACAACACAATACAGCAAAAGTATCCCTCTGCCCTAAATGCAAGGAAGAAGAGGAAGGCTAAAAATGTGGATGTGAAAGGATGAGCTTGTTGTCAACAGCAAGCAGAGCGGAGTGTGCTTATACTCTTAGGGGATGTGACATTTATTAAAGCCGTAAAATCTATTCTGCTACTTACAAAATTGCACCCCAGTAGGTCTCAAGCATTTAATGATCCTTTTATATTTAGTCTAAGTAGAAAAGTTTGAAAGCTTAATTCACTTAAAGGTCAAACAAGATGACATTCTCCTGGGGGCGCTTAAGTTTTTAGGACATAAACCACTTCACAGCAGTCTTGTGTGTATGTTTCTTAAACATAGTTTAGGATCAAATGTATATTATTATGCATGTGTATGTCCTTATCTAAACAGCTGAGCTATCCTGCAGCTTTGAAGCACGCGGAGCCCCTCCCACACGAGGCGATCGACTTGAGCTCGTTTGCCTGGACTCACAGACTTCTGCTGGATGCGTAAGAGCACGCGCTTGGTGCAGCGGTCCACGCTGGCCGCCCACTTCCTGTCCGCCTCGCGGTCCTCATCCAGCAGACAGCGGCGTTCAGCGCGGCTCAGGGTCACGGGCCGAACCAGCTGAGCCCAGTTCAGATGGCCGTACAGGCTCCGCTCCACCACATAGGTGATGTTGAGCTCACTGACCGCTGTCCGGCCACGGAGCCTGCGAGAGGGGAACGCCCAGCCCCCCGTCCCACAACCAAAGCCTTTGGACTTGGTGACCTCACAGCGGGCAGGGGAGGAGGGGGTCACAGGGAGAGGGGGGGCTGGGTTCTTGTTGCGAGAGCGCTGGTAAAGAAGGTGCTTAGTAGAATATGCGTAGTTGGGGTCTGGTTTGCGGTGCGTCCAGCTGCCATGTTTGGGTTGGTGCTTTGGGCTGCTCTGAGGGCTGTTGTCCAGGGAGATGAGGAGACGGGACTGGGGGTGGGGTTTGGGGCGGGGCTTGGTCAGGCCGTAGTAGGCATACAGGGCTTCGTTGGTACTTACCCCATGGGAGATGGAGCTGAGAGCCTTCCTCATCTCTCCGTCCGTGGTGGAGCGAGACAGTTTCCCCTCGTCGTCCAGGCCACAGCCATCCAGCTCGGAGAAGGACGAGCCGCTGCCTCCCACACCCGAGATGGAGCCCAGGCCCCCAGAGCCCAGAGGGGTCCTCCTAGGGGGCCGGATGAGCCCGTGGGTGCTGGAAGACTTACTGAAAGTCTTAACAAGCCTGTGCCCTGACCAGGTGTCCAGGCTGCTGGATGAAGGGGAGGTGGTCAAACTGTCTGAATCCCCATCCAGAGACAGCTGGTCCTGCAGGAGCGAGGGCAGAGAGGCGTCCTGGGAGGGAGGGGGCTTCTTTAAGACCCCAGTGTACAGGGCTGTGTTGTCCTCACACGTGGGCGTCGACTCTAGATTCAGGAAATCTGCAAAACAACACAAAGAATAGATGCAAGAATGTAACCACTATTGTTATTCAGCATATTATTAACAAACATTGTTTTACAGATGCACCAACCTTCGGATCCATGTTTCTTTCCATCTTCAACTTTGATGAGTTTTTTCCTGACTCGGCGTGTGGAGTTTACGAGCTTGTGAAGCCGTTTGAACTTCACCGAGTCCTCTGACTGCTCATCATCTGACTGCTCTCGAGACTGGAGGCGAGACAGGAGACAGAGTGTGAAAAAAGCTCATTTACAAGGGCGACAAATGTATCAAAGAAAAACACAATGTAATGCAGACAAGTTAGTGAGGTGAGAAGTGGTGATGGTAGGAACTGTGAATGCAAAACCAGGCAAAAACAACAACTGAACACGTCTGCTTCTTTCTTAACTCTGGGTTGGAATTGTTCTTAAACAAGTCAAGTGGAAAATAGACAGAATAAATCACGTTTCCAGCAGAACCCGCATCCCCAAACAGGCAAGCCCATTTTTCAGACAATCATATCACACATCCAGCAGAGAGTCCCAGAGTACAGCAGACGAGCAGCACATGTGGCTTCACTAGGGCCTATGACAAAGCTGGTCTGGAACACACCACTGTCATTATCACGCAGTCTAAATAACTTCATTTGTTTCTCACAGGTTTCCACGGTAACAGGGCTTCCTCGGTCACACATTGGCAGCCATGTGTTGTTGAGGTCGATGGGGTATATTTTTCCAGTTAATATGTAGCTTTCTTGTCCAGGTCAAGAGCAAAATGCATTTTAAGTTGAAATAAATCCGCAGAGCTGGCACTAGGGCTGCTGACATATAGTGATGTGATGTTAACTGTGGCTGGGTTGTAATACAAATACATGTTGACTCGCAAAGGCACTCAGCCACTTTATAACTGAGGCTTAACTTTGCCAATTGGTACTTATCTCAGATGAGGGAAGAAAAACATTAATCAAATCAGCATAGCATGGGCTCATAAAAGGGGCTTGTTTTTGAAAAGTGCGTGACGATCTTTTTTTCCACTTTTTCCATTGACAAAGCATGACCCTGTATTGGGTTCACTGTAAACACAAAGACAACTATTTGAAACTGAGCAAAAATTACATGTTTTAGGATTTTTTAGAAAACTATCAAACATACTATAGGGCTGCTCGATTGTGTCAAAAATCATAGTCGCAATTATTTGACTCATAATTTCAAACAATTACTTTTATACTGTAAAAATTAACCTGTAGACAAAGTTTAGGCAGAACAAGTGCATGTATCACTTTTAACAAAGGGTAATAAAAATATAAAAATAAATAAAGCATCTGTAAATGAATACAGTTATAGCTGAAATTACAGGTTTTAATGCAAAGTTCTTTAGGGTTTATATTTTGAGTGCATTACCACATTATGTCAACTCAGAGCACCCTCTACACACCGATTTGGTAAATGCACACATACAAGTTTGTGTACAATATACAGAATGTTAAAATGTCTCTATTAGATATACCTCATTCACAAGAAAGGTCCTGACCAAGTTTCACACGAGGTACACCATTCATGCCTTTTTATGAAACTGGCACACACAGAGTAGCCGTCGGCACCAGGGCGGTTTAACTGCATAAGACACCCATAGAACCATATGCTTGCAAATGTAAATTAATCAGGCTATAAAGTTAGAACACATAGAACACAGACATTTATAAGGCACTTTGTTTCGTTTTGACTGCAGCTCCTCCTCCTGAGAGACAGACAGAAGTAATGTGTGGGAAGGCAAAGTGACAGTGATATACAAGCTGTGACTAAGGCCAGAGACAAGCATCCATGCAAATGTCCACATTACTGCATAGCATCAACAACAAGTGTAGAGCACTATCAATCAAACATAGCTAAAACAAAAAGACATAATAGTACAACTTTATAATAACTACACGTTAGTTTGCCTTAATAAACCAAAAACAGACTTAATTCAAATGGACAAATAGTTTATTAAGAATGATTAAGGCTGAGTAACTACTTAAATGAGGGCTTAAGAGTTAGGGTATTCGTTAGGTTGTTACTAAGCCTCAATCTTAATCTTAAACTATTTGTTCATTATGAATTAAGTATTTGTTCATAGTTAATTAAGGATAATTAAAGTGTAGTTATTACAAAGTGTTACCCAAATAATTGACTACAACAACCAACATATTTGCAATGACATACACAATTAAAATTATACTGAAGAAATGCTACTTACATTTCAGATAAAACGTTACTACACCATCGGAACGACCGCCCATAAAAACTCAAATCCATAACAATCCAGTGACAACGTATCCATGCGCTCCCCAAAATCTTATGTGCGCTTGTCCAGATGTGAGATGCCTGCAGCCTGTTGTGTGCATTCAGCTCTGAGGAATGAGAGACACTGGAGGTGCCATGCCACTGTGGGCCAGTAGAGAAAAGGCGTGCTGTGCCTGAAGAACAATCCCCGCATTTGAGCTCCGTGACCCCACCGTGACCCCCACAACGCTAATGTCCCACGGAGGAATGCACCCAGAGCCAGTGCCAGGCGTGTACTGTATATGCTACTTATAGGATACATACAATGACTTGGATAAATTCTATTGAAACAAGGGCAGACAGTATGTGACACCATTAGGAATATTTTTAGGAGCTAGGGGATGTCCTTGGGCAAAGGATGAAGTCTTTTTTTCCTTTCTTTCCTTCTTTTACATGTGTTGCAGTCTCCAAGGGCCAAACTATGTGTTACCAACAACAATGCCGCTACAGTGAAGTTAACTTTGTCTGTACGAAGGAGCCTCGAGTGATGGATCTTTGAATGGTAACAACAGGAAGTGAGAGGCTAGCAGCGGAATGAGGGGTAAACGAAGGGTTAACGGATGAATCAGGAATCACAACGGCACATTATAATACAAAGTGAAAAGATGAAAGTTGAAATTAAGTCCTGCATAAGATAATTCATGAAATTTCCATATCAAAGGAAATGGCTAATTACACGGAAAGATTGATAGCTTTAAAACCTCTGACTATGCAAAACTGGCTGATAAAGTAGACCGAAGTTATATTGCGAAACAGTTGACATTAAGTGAGGAAATGAGTGTTTAAAAAAAAGGTGAAATATTGTTTTAATTATTATTCTTTCTATTAAAACTAAATGTTAGTCACTTGTTGAATCTTAAATTGGCAGCATTCATAAAAATAGCTTCATATTTGCATCATGCTTGGAATGTGTGTGTTTGAACAAAGCCACTTCCTGTAATGAAAAAGTGGGTCAGTCTATTGGATAGTGTTATTTTAGCAAACGATTCCCACATGATGCCATACAGCGGAGTATAAGGTTAATGAATGAAAAATGGCAATGGCTGAAACTCCAATCTGCATCAGGAGGGACCTATATTAAGTATGGGAAAGTTTGGTACAACAGCAAACAACTACAAACAACCAAATTTAAGCCCTGAATTCAGCATTTAAAGAACAAAGACAAAGTTGAAGGCCTAGCAGAACAAAGTAGAGTAGTAGTTTAAACTGATGCTTATGGTTTGCCCAAATCAACTGTACACATTTAAAAGGTGTTGAAACTAAAATATTGAGAGATTAGTTTAGAAAAAAGCAAAAAGAATGTTATTTGGCTACATAATATATAATATATGATAATATTTTGCACCTGTTTGTTGTTCTAATGTAAAGAATTTTGGGTAAGACTTTATAATAATAACTACTTATCCATGTCTTCATAAACCATGAACAAAGACTTAATTAATAATGAACAAATAGTTTATAAAGAATGATGGTACCACATATTGTTGTGTACAATTGTCTTAATATCCCAACATTTTTTGAGTATAGTGATTGTAAAAATAAAAATAATCATTCAAGTTCACAACGTTACAAGATATTGCTTCCCTCATTGGCATACAAAAAGTGTAAGCTACAGCCCAACACAGATTGTCATATAATCTTTGGTCTAAGACTCGTACATCCATCCACACATCACACTGAAGCGACCCTCCTCGTACATTGCGGGTGGGAGTGGTTGGTGACATACATGAGGTAGCAGCACAGCGCGGGACGGCCATACTTACATCACAGGTGGAGGACTGGTTAAGAGCGGGTGCTGTAGATCCTTCAGTCCCCTCGGCAGTGTCATGGCTGCCGGACTGTTTGTTGAGCTCATACTCCTTCAGCTACAGGAGAAGAAGAGTTTAGAGAGGTAGAGGAAGAGGGTGGGACCACCACTCTCACCAAAGCAGAGTCTAATCATGTGTTTATGGACTGAAAAGGCACACGGTCATGTAGGCTCTGAAACTGAAGAGGTAGTTGTACTATGTATGTAAATGTGTTTACAACATTTGATGAGAGTAATTTTGTATGAGTGATTGGTATAGATGTGCAATTTATGGTTAGATTATATGCAAAGATCAATTTGCAAAATGGTATGGCACACTGAGTTAGATGGCGACTTCAATTTTACCAATTATAAAAATGGAAAGCCAAATTTACCAATCTTTAAGTCTGTATTTAATGTTGCATTTTGTGAAATTGTATTATTTTTGTAAAGTAAACTTATGTCTACAAATGAACCTTTACATGGAAGAAATGAGCTTGTTTAAATACTACAGATAGGACATAATATAATCTGCAACTTTGAAATAACCGATTATTGGGTTTCAAGTGATGACTATTACCATGGCAAATATTTTAAACACTCTGGAATCATCAAAAGTCCAAAAAAACAAACAAACAATAAATTACAGTAATATCTTGCAAAATGAAATTTAAAAACAAAATCATTGTGTTCATTTGAATACTTTCAAGACCTAGGTGATACTTTGATAACCAGCAGACACACACCCATTGTAAAAGTGAACCCCAAATAGTGACAGAACACATAAAACTATCCACAAGAGCTGATCTTTGATTGTCTCAATGTGATTGGTTTGACAATGTGTCAATCAAAATCAAGGTCACGGATTTCAGCCAGTAGGAGACTGAATTATAGATCGGCATTGTGGAGAGCAACACCAACGCTGTGAACACCCAAGATAAAGATATGATTACTCACAAAAAGCCAAAAGAAAGAAACATCTCCATTCATTCTACATCAAATGAATGACAGACAGAAAATAAAAAGTGTACAAAAGCCAAATAAGATCCATCGTCACTGTACAGAAAAGAACAGCTACGCCCAGGAACACATGTGTCTCACCACATGGAGGTTTTTCTGACAAATCAAAGACAAATGACTTGAAGCAACACACCCACACACACAGGCTTTCAAATCCCAAATCCCCTAAACCTACAAGCACTATTCAAAAGCACTATTCAGCTCAACATTTCTGCATTTAAATAGACAATGCCGGTTAAACAGAATGGCCTTTTGGAGTTAGTATGAGTCAGTCGTTTTAGTAAGCAGAAGGTAATGGGAAATAGAGTGATTGAGCTAGAGGTAAGATAGAGTAATACTATGACAAAAGTACTAAGCATGTGATACAGGAAGGAAGGAAAAGGGAGGAAGCCGTGACGGCTGTTCCTACCCGAGCCAGCGCCTCTTCGACGGTAATCATCTTCTCTTTCACCATCATCATGAGCTGGATGCGCTCCTCATCGCTCATGGTGATCTCGCTCGCCACGTAGCCAATGTCCTCCCCTACGCGGTAACGAAAGGTCAAAGGTCAGCTACGAAACTAAATGTGTCATGTAAAAGTTTGAGAGATGTCCAAGAACCTTTAGATGTCTGACGGACGACCGGTTTGTGCTGAGACTTGCGGAAGTTCTGCCAAAATGATTTGTTTTTCTTCTTGTTGTCCCATTTACCTGTAGGAAACAAATAGTAAGAGGTATGAGTTTAAGGTCAATAATATTACAGAATAAAAAGACAGGATACGATAATTGGTATGAATAGGCCTGTCACTATAGTTACTATATCGACTTATCATTCAATACGTGAAAGATGGAACAATATTTTTGGGGGTCAATATTTATCATACTTTTTCTTTATACTAGTGGGAAATTTTTTGTTATTTTTCTGTACCATGATAAGATTTCATTTGTTTACTGCAGCATATTCATTTACAATACTGTATATAGAATCGTTTTGGGGGGAAATCCTGCTTTGGGTTTGTCATTGTTGTGCCGTGTCTATATTTTCTTCAGCAATATATCACACTTCAAAATTTGTTATCGTGACAGGCCTAAGTATGAAGAATATTATATATCTTCTATCTTGAATTTTCCCAATACCAAAAATCAGATAATATTTTTGCAGTACATCATAAATACATGCCTGTAAGTACGTTGGTAGAGGTTAAATTATTGCACAAAAAGAATAACTTGCTAAATCTCAAAAGTTTTTTTCACTAGTTTATGCTGCTGTTCTTTCAAAGGCATCTTCAGAATATCAGAACAACATACATCGCATTACAGTTTAAACACATTTGTTGTTAAAGTGTAATTGAGTATTTTCGTGTGATTGCATGTTTCCTATTCTCATGCTGTTCTTAAATGTTGTGTAATTTGTTGCAACACAAAGGCCAACAACTTTTCAATATAACTTTTTTGCAATATTTATTCATTATATTTTGTATTTTATGTGTTGTTAATATCCCCATTACCTCCAGACCCATCTTCTGAACTGGACTTGTGTAGTGGCATCCTAAAACAAAAAAGAAGACGTTGTTTATTTCACGTGAACATTTTGAAGGGAACATTTCAGCGTTTCCACCACTTGGGGTCAGTAGTGGAGCATATATTACATCTGTGCAGGCTCCAGAGGCTTGAGAGGGAGAAGGTGAAGAAGTGGGAGATGGGCTAAAACAACCTTCTTTTGCTTAACTTAAGTCTAAGTCAAACATGTTGGTGATATTAAGTAAATATTTAATAAAAATCAAGATGGAGGAAAGAGCGTGGGCCAATATGTGATGAGATGAGCAGAAATTGTAAGCACAAGTGGGCGGAGAAACCACTGCGCGAACTCAGCCAATTTGAATTTCCACTTTAGTTGACAGAAAGACAGTCACAAGGAAGAAATTATGAAAAAAATATAGTACTGCTTAAATATCTGACAGCTCTAACAAGAACTTCACAGCCTCCCATAAAAAGTAATACAGTATATGAACAACCTCAATCTATATTCTACCCGTACTTGACTTTGCAGTTTTGGATGAGCCCAGTAAAACTTCAATAGCAGTCTGGCTCATATAAAAATATAGGGGTAGGGTACGCTTCAGTGGGTTTATCTTCAAAGGCAAATTTACTCTGAAGAACTTTGATATTGCAGTGGGAGAAAGTATGGATTTTTTCACATGGTTGCAAGGTCTTTGAATTCAAATATAGGCAACAGTACAACATTGTTAGTCCTTGTTAGCTTCAGTCGTGTCTACTTGTTGATGATAAAAACAATGACAGTTCATTATGGACTTTCTTTGATCGAAAATTTGCTAGATTAGCTCATTCACATTCTTTCAACGGGGGCAATTTAATGTTGTGTCACCATTACACCAAACACTAACAGTCGAAAGAAGTCACAAAATCCACAACCACAAAAATGGCAGGAAGGCTAACCACTCTGCCATCACCATTTCATTTCAATACATTCACCTAAAATTAATAATTCACAGAGTTAAGACACTAAAGGAAGTAACTCCTCGTCTTCACCTACTTATGACTGGGTATCTATGGTAAACAAAATAACTGATCACACCAACAACCAATTACATGTATAAGAATTCATGAATTTTAGTTAGTTCAGTCGCAAACCGTTGGGGACACACTGGTGCAGTTTAAAGCCCTGGCTGCCATGGTAACATAATGATATGCTAATTGAATCGAGGCCTGTATGGTTCGCCCCTGTGCTCCTCTGCCCCCTCCCTCCCTGATAGGCTAGGCTAGGGGACGAGCTAAGGCTAATTCAAGCCCGTCAATGGAAAGAGCAGTATAATGCCCACTCCCTCCATCCCTCCATCCTTCCATGCTCTATAAATTAAGCTCACACGCACACTGGCACAGACACAGTTTAGAATGTCTTTGTGCGGAAGCCTGGCAACTTAATTGGTTTAACCTTAAAATCTGTAGCGTGCCATCTTTTGCACTTGCCTGGCCTGCATTGAGAATAGGACAGTAAAAACACATCTCATTTGCATAAGAGGCTAACTGTCTATGGGAGATAATATGTAAAGCTACATTTTACCTTTGGCTGAACTCATGTAGGGGAGGTGGTATTAGCCCGGAACTCTAGCATGCTAAAACAGGGCCACTTCTGCTTTGATCTTATTAAATTAATTATTTTGTTTAAAAAGTGTGACATGTATTATTCTTCGTTGGCTTCTTTGGTTGAAAGTATATAACTTTCTTCTTGTGTTCATTGATTGGAGTAAATAAAGAAATGATATTTCTGAGTATATAACATTTACAATAAGATACTGATGCAACTAGAATGATCTAATCTTAACATCCCTTAAAATAGCCTAAAGTGTGCAAAAATATGCTAAGGGGTAACAATACCAACGCGTGAAGCACGAGGAGCTCAACCCCATGTGACAAAATGACTGTCCAGGAAACATGACAAAAAACGTTTGCTGACAAATGTATGACAGATGTTTCTCGTCTATTTTGGTAGGAAAGTAAAACTCTGGTTGGGGTTTGACATTCTAGCTAATGCTCAACACCTGGACTGAAGTGACGCAGTGAGAGCTAAGAGACAATGAGAGGCAGTGACCCTATGACAGAGCAGTGCCACAGGAACAGCACAGGGATGAGCTGGACTGAGGTCAGAGAGGAGGTCACAGGGAGGGAAGACACTCATCACTGCACAGGGAAATATCACCTTCTACTAATACTGCAGACATATTTACGCTTTGGGGAAATAAGGGGCTTGAAAAATGAACATCGACTGAGGAGGGATAAAACTGAGACCTCCCAAATGTACAAGATATTCGCTAAAGAACTGCTCTCATGTTCACACATCACATCAAAATTTTGACTAAACTTGGAACTAAACTTGGACTTGACCAGCACTAAACCCAAACCAAGAAAAAAGACACATAATGCACGTTTAAGACAAAAAACTCTCCCTTAAGATGTATGCTTACAATGGTAATTATTCTATCCTTTTTGGACAAATTAAATTTTGTTTCTGAACATCTAATCTAATCTATCTAATAATGTCTTCTAGTCCATCATATCTTATCTTGCATTGTAATGGGAAACTTAATTATCTGCATGGTGAACCTTGTTGTCTGCATTTGACCCATCTTTCACCCAGTGCTACAGATGATCTGGCTCAACAGTATCCAGCCAGAGGATTAGCCTGTACTTCACATGTTTTAGGCAGAACTGCAAATTGAGTTGGAGTACCCAGGGGAAACCCACCCAGACACAATGTTGGAAGTTTCCCCGTCTTAGACCTAGCAGGCTCCACTCTTACGCTCCACAATCACCTCCTTGTATTATTCTTTCATCAAGACCATTTACTCCTGTTGGTAACTACACTGATAAGCCTGTGGTCATCCCCGGCAACAATACCAACCGATCAATCACCCTCCAAAACAGGAAGCCGGTTTGAACCCTAAGAGCCTTCTGTCAGCGCCTGCTCCATAGCGGGTATTAACACTGCTATGCCCACGTTCTGCCAACAAACTGACAAAGAAGGACTGGCAGTACCAACATGGCGGAGACTATAGGTCCTAAGGGTGCTATTGTCCTATGGCGAAGTGGTGACAGAGGCATCTGTGTCTAGAGTGAGGATAGGAGAGATTGAGGAATGCTTTTTAGGGGGCTTGTCTATCAGTCTGGCTGCACTTGATGAATCTCTATACCTGCGGCCCATTCACGGAGCGGGACAATAGAACGGGACTATGGCAGAGGAGAAAAAGAGGTTGTGAAAGATGAACTGACGGGGGAAGGGAGATGTAGTCCTCGGGCATTAAATAGGAGCGCATAAATTTTAAAAGAAGTGTCACATAAAAATGGACTTTGTGAACAGCCTCATAAAAAAGTGGGAGAAGGGTGCGGTTTCATTATAGAAAGAGGAGAGTTGTCTTTTAGCATCTAGCTTCATTGCTTTTTTAAATTAGAGGCGTTAACATAAAATAGAGTTCAATTTGGAACACAAGATCAAATTTCTATTCTACACAGATTTAAAATTTTAATCTATATTACAAACTTAGAATGTACAGATGCCATGTTTAAATGTTTGAATTTGTGTTATATGGAGTTGCGGTGTGGCAGAGTGGTTAGCCCCGGTTTCAAAGCAATAGGTTGATCCCTGGGACAACTCTAATCCCGGCATGTTGTCACCTTCTACTGTTCTTCACTTTGCATAGGTTCAGGCTGATTATGACACTAAAGTACCTACTGTGTTCTTATTCCATTTTAAAGGTGCAGTATGTAACTTTTCTTCTGGGGATCCACTATATTACGCACTGCCTGCTCTCTACGGAGATATTATTGCTTTGCCTGGAATGTTCCACAGTATGGCATTAAACTTTTCTATCTTGCATTTAGTGTTTTTATTGAAAAAGCAGGCTTGCCACTCCTTAGATCTGACCCACTGTCATCACCTGGCTGTCTTCCTGCAGATAGATATATTTAATGCTGTACTATGGAACATTCTTAGCATTTTAATTTGCCCCTTTGGAGATAAATAAAGTGTTATTGAACTGAAACATCTCTACAAGCAGATGGTGGATACTTCACCAGAAAAGTTGCATGGTGCACCTTTAAAACATCCAACAAAAAACTGTTGTTCAAGGAATTCCAGTTTTGGATAACCTCCCTCACCTCATCCATCATATTTTGTCAACAAATTTTCAAAGTATCACCTCCATCTTAAAACTCTGAGGTAGGTGCTACAACAGTATATCACAAGGCAAACCTCCATTTTACACGGCCAAGAATAGCACATACATATTAGCCATGTCTATACAGCACAGAGCCAGGCCATAACAGGGAATCATCTTGTTAAGTTTTTTTCTTTTCTTGAGGCCCCTCTACTCTTCTCGATCTCAAATAGCCGACGTCATCCCAAATTCTGGCATCTGTTTCGCATCACCCTCCACATGTGTCTGTGCAACACACGCAACCATGGGAGAAGAGTTCATGTACGAGGTATGTGCTTCCTCTGCTGCACGTGACTGTCCCTCCAGGGGTCACGAGGGGGCGACGATCAGGGGCAAGGATAAAAGACCAATCATAATTTTACAGAAAAATCCATTCTCCATGTGTGGGGTACTAAATTTAATACTATTTGACAGCGGGGTAGTTTTCAAAGAGATGTTATGCCGACAAGTTGAGAAGTAGAGCTTTTTGCGATGACTTCACTTTGGGGAATTACCTCTATATAAAACAAAAGGCTGAAAAAATGTCGTAGTGTTACAGGAACCAGGGAGAAGGACCTCCACCCAAGCATCTCGCATTTGATTCTTGGCTGTAATCATTGGACTACTACCCTCCCTCCTCTCCCCCTCCTCTCTCTCTCCTGGACTGGACACAAAGGGAGGAAGGAAGCCCGGAGAATAGGCTGAGGGCTGGGCAGGTCGGCCGAAGGAAGTGGCCAGTGGTTTTCCTTTCTGTGAGAGTGGGAGTTTGGAGGACCACCTAGTACTGCATGCGTCAAAGTGAATATGGTGCAGGATATAGAAAGGTATAGACAATAAGGTGAATAGGAAGTAATGGGCTACAAATTTAACATAAGGGAAAATCCACATTGCTACATACTTCAATTCTTAAATAAATGTTTTTGTAAGAATATAACATTTTGATTATTCTATCTTGTTCATGAAATTGTAAATCATCTATAAAAATCTAACAAAATGTAGCTTTTCTTTTACATCTTGGACTCAGTGACAGTAACAGTACAATTTGTTGTGCAATCCTAAATAACTTGTACTTAATTAAACTGATGAAGTACAAGTAAATACTATACTGGAGTTTTTGATGGGTATTTAAACTGAAACAACTTTACTTTAACAGTACTACTTCTGTGTTGAATTATTGCACATTTGCCTTCATTGCTTTTTTAATCACATGAAGGTCACTCACTGCTTCCTACAAGAATGTCTAATTGTATTGATAATATATAAATAGCATTTCTGGAAAACAGTCCCATTTGCACAAATACATCAAACTCCCAACTGATAAAGATGGACAATCCCATGACCTACAATCATGGAAACCACAGGGGTGACCCGTCCTCTCCCCGACCCTACCTAAACCTGTATGCCCTGACACGCTCCTCAGGATCTGCTATGGCTGACCAGGAAAATATGAGTTACGCTCCACCATAGATGCTGATGAATCCCAGACACCACTGCTGTGCGTGTTGTTTTGACTTAAACAGACACACGTGTAAATCCAGCCATATTTCACTGTCCAGAGCTGGTCTTAGTGACATGATGTTGTAAAGCAGAGGCATTAGAGGAACATACTTTCGGTCAGTCTCTGGAGTGGAGAGTTGACTGCTGAAGCCCAGTGATTCCTATGAAGAGAGGAGACATGTGTTAGTATAACTCTATATTAGACTTATATAAAGACTCACATGTAATTCCTTGTAACTAGTTTGCGTTCTAAACTTCAGAAATATTTAAAGGTGCTGTACCTGATTTTTACTGTCTTAAAAATGTGGAAAACAGAACTAGTTTTCATTCATAGTTCAACGGTTTGCAGAGTTATTCCTCATTTACCTTATGCATCGTAATTATTTACTGCAATGAGTGCTTTTTGCAACTTTCAGCTAGCATGCTAATTATCGGACAACGGACATCGCTTGACCTCAAGAGCTGTTTATACAATATTTCTGGACTGGGGCAAAAGACACATGTGGAAAAAATTGGGTACAGCGCCTTTAATCAGACTACAATATATAAAAACAGATTCATAAAACTTTTACTCTATTTTTATCTGTTTATTGAATAATGAGCTTGAACTGAATGAGATGTTTTCTACTATAACACAGCCCACTGTAGTCTAATAAAAGTAGCTTTGCTTACTTGGATCTCAGAGCGTAGCTGCAGGGAAGTGGTGCTTGAATCCTGTTTCTCCTGTAACGACAAGAAGGTAGGTGTCAGTGTTTAACATTCAATAACAATGGAATATATTCAATACAAACTGTGGGGGATAGTAATAATAATCATGGAGGAACAGGGCAAAACAAGAAATGTGCGTTAAGGAAAAGGTCAACGGACTTCAGAAACAGTATATGATATGTATACTATATGTACAACAATGGTGTGATGTGGGAAAGACCTGAGGTGAGGTGTGACACACCTGCACCGCGTGTGAAAACAAACCTCAGCACGTGCGAAAGACACCATTTAACAAGTCTGAGCCTGTGTCCAAAACCTGCTTTACCTGTCCCCACTGGATTAAAACACCAGGCTCTAGAGTTGTATATGAAAGATATAGCTTTTCATGCACAATAGAACAGCCAAGGTTGGGAAAGTGTAATGATTGGTGGATTTGATTACAACTTTCATGTTGGTGTCTTCACTGCAGAGCAACACCTGTCTTTGTGTCTAGAGTTACAGCCTTGTGGTGACATGCCTTCAAGTCAGGAGTCAGATTACATTCACGTCTCTGTCACACATTCTGTAGTGAGAGTTTTAAGACAATTGTGAGTTAGTTATTAAATGTAATGTTCTTGGGATCCATTTGTCTAAACTTGTAACTGGTAGAATAGCAGGTTAAACAATTATCATAATAACACTGTGCATGTTTAAACTCTCAGTAGACCTTTCACAAAAACACATTTCATAGTGCGATATAGCTCAAGAAAATATTGTGATGGAACACCAGCATCGAAGAACACTTTAGTTACTTAGAAGTTACTTTATCCCAGGGATCTTGTAATGTCAATCCCAGTTAACCCTTTAAGCTTAACCATGTACTGAATACTGTACCACTATTAAATCCTATTTACATAAGTTAAAAGTGTTTTCATTAGAAAGTTTTGTAGCAGTAGTAACAGCAGTTCACACAAAAGTAGCAAGTACAGATTTGGGTGTAGTATTAGTAGTTGGGGGCTCTAGCAGTAACAACTAGTGTACTTTTAATATTCCTCATGACTGCATATTCTGTTTTCAATTTCAACTTAAGTATTTCAATATTTACTGAACCAAATAGTCATATTTGTGTTTTGTATGTAAATTATTCAGTGTAATCTTAAAACATTTGTTGACATATGAAATTTCTACATAGCTCTTTCCATTTATCCAGACAAACTGTAAACCAGAGTTGAATTGGATGATACGTGCTCACGTTGCTGCAGTGGAAACTAAGTGGAAGGATTTACTACTCCTTTTGACCTCTCCTGTCTGACCCCAGTGCAAATGTCCATGACGCTCTCTGCACCGCTGGTGGGACAGATGGGGTCAGAGCGTTCCCGAGGGCCAGTGAACGGACAGTCCAAAATACTGACAGAGAGGGAGATCTGACCCCAAGGTGCAGAGGGGTCAGAAGGGGGCTAATTTGTCAATGGATGTGTTAAACTGTGCACTAAGAGAGATTAGTTTGTATTTTTTTAAGATAACGGTGCACTGTGTAACATTTTGGTTTTGAACATATACCATACATATACATACGCCAACATTATACCTTAGACTCTACCAGAAAAATTACACAGTGCACCTTTGATCGATTTGTAGTAATAATAATATAGTTTTATATTATTGGAAGTAACTTAAAGTACTATTATTGTCAAAATAACAAACTTTTTTAACTTTTAAAATATTTTCATGACCTAAAATGTGTGTTATCGGATATTTGGGGATGTGAGGAAAGACCAAAGCCTTATTGCAACACATTCTTTTTATGGGAAGTTGTTTAGTTTCATGATAAATTTGAACCAAAAAAATCACATGTGATACTGAAATAGAAAGGTCATTCACACAGCTATGAGATTGACATTTTTTCATGTTTTTGTGAGGAAGTGAAATCTGTCTAGGGTGAAAATGAATCACCATCACTTAATTCCTAATTTTTCCTTTCTATCTAAGTTTTCATAGCTGTTACTTTCACTTTTACACATAAAGCAGGCCAATATCCCATTCGACAAATACTAGAAAAGGAGGTTGTAAAGTATTTGCCGTGATTAATTCCTATGATAATTCTAGATATAATATATATTTATATAAGATGCCCTTCCAAATGTGACACACTCAATTTACCCAGGTCAGCACAGCAACTATCCTATTCTATATTTACTAGTCATGGTCGCTATTACGGCTACTATGGTTTCTACAGCAACAAAACAACTAGTGTTAAATGCACGAGTATCCAGTTACTTTCCAGCACCCCTCCAATATAAATGACAGTAATGACATTAGTAACAGTTGCCGGAAGACAACCTTTGCCTTAACCTTTCAGTATCTCAGATTTGAACAAGCGCGGACAATGCTACCACACCCTCACCATGACGAAATGACCACTAATAGTTAAGAGTTAGTCAGTAGTGACATAACGTCCTTTAAGAGCTCCTTTTGGCCTGGAGGGTCATCTGATCCAAAGAGGTGAAGTGCTGAGGCGGCTAACCACCCCAAAACGAGCCCTAGCCCTATACTTATCCCAGCAGTAATCAAGACAAGAGACAGTCTGCCTGGTTTTATCTTTAAGTCTTAACTAGAACAGTGGGAGGCCTGTACCTGGCTTGTTTGTCTGTTATGGTAGTTACAGCAGAGATCCGGATGTTACAGTGGCGTGTAAATCAGGAATGCTTTTGGAAGAGCTCCTGTCCTGAATGCTTGTCCTCATCTGGGAAAACTGGGATTCCCATAAGTCGGATAGCAGGTACCAGTCAGCAACATTTTCATCTGCACAGGATGTGAGAGTCCAAGTGCCAAGAGACCTAAAGCATGTGGGTGTACAGTAGAAGAGAATACTTAATGCAAATAAATGTGTTTTATTGTCACACTGGCATTTATTTACTAAATACTGAGTTGAGTTGGCTGTGATGAAGTAAAGCAATTAAGTGCATCAGCCTCAACATCTGACTATTTTATGTATTCCAGTAATATCTGTGGTGTTATATACGACATTTTGAGGACTTTTTTCCCATTCAAAAGTTTTAAATTGTTAATCGCTATGGCAACGGTCCTTATTATTCAAGAATAGTAACATATGTCAAAATGTTGGGGAATTCAAAAGATTGTAAATTTCAATCTAAAATTCAATTGTTTTGATCTATATGGAAGAGTCTGTTATTTAATTATTTGTGATTTGTTCTATTGAGAATAAATAAAATATATATTCAAAATATGTATAAAGCATTTGTTTTCTGTGTTTATTTACTTCACAACTTTTTGGAAATAGTGTGAAATAGAATTATAAATCTTGGGCAGGATATGAATCTGGTCAGGTCTGACACAGAAAATAAAAGACCTTGTGCTACTGGCATCAGCTGTGTTTACAAAGGGTGGCTGTAAGAAATAACACACATAAAAGAAAGTCAAAGTCTGCCCCGGCCTTCTCCGACATGCATAATGCGCATACTTTCACAGAGGTAGGGCAGATTGGTTTTACTATCTGATCCGCTTTGATCGCTCCCCTACAGTGACAGAAGATATCACTGGGCACGCTGCCTGCTGTCTCTACAGATGCCTGAGAACAAGCCACACCAGCTACACAAAACCATGGCAACACACTAGGCTAATGGAAAAATAATTGTGTTTTTTCTACTTTTGCAATTCAATTTTTGATTAATGTTTTAAAAGCGGAGGCCGTGGATAGTAGGCAGCCTACCACTGGGGAGTCGCAGTCTGAAAAGTTTGGGAACCCCTGATGTAAAATGCAAGGATAGCATGTTTAGCACAGAATTAGACCAAAGGAAATGTATCTAGTTAAATATTACAGAAAATAGTTGCAGTCTTTGAGGTTTGATAATTGCGTCCATTCAAACTGGAGTTTTGAGGACTATGGCTAAAAATCGGAAGCAGACATATCCCAAAACACCCTGTATATATCCATATTACTGTACAAAGAGACAGCAGAGGAAGCAGTTTCATGTCTATGCCCCTGACTCTGCAGCTTCTATCTGAGCGTGACATCTCTCACACGCAGGATCTGTGCAAAACAAACACAACCTACATCCAGGTGGAATCTGTCACACTGATATCGAGCAAAGGAATGTAAATGCATATTTACTGCTTGAAGAATGTATATCCATAAATATCCAGTTTCCATGGGATTGTATTAGCCATTTAAATAAATGTCTAACTTCTAGTGCAGACCGCAACAAATATGTTACGGATTCATGTCATTCTTGTACTAGTTTAGAGGTTCATATGTCTGTCTTCTCTCAGATTTATGTTAAAATGCAAATTATCAAATCTCAAAAACAGCATATTTTAACCATTTACTTGATTGATTTGATACTTGATTTTTTTTTCTTCATAAATATGTACTTTAGCTAGTAGCTGAAATAAAAGCAGCCAAACTAGTTACAACCCTAGTAGTGGCAGTTGTAATATTACAAATAATACTTTAACTTGTATACAGATTAGAATACCTATGATAACGGTAAGAGTACTATTAATACAACATAACCTAAAGTTGTCTTGTAGCAGAAATGCAGATGTGTGAAGAAACTGCTGGTGCATCCGACATATATATATTTTTCAAAGAGAATTCCAAATCAATGGCTTCTGAATGTCTGGATTAAGGCTTAGATCTCACAACACACTCCCAGAGGGGCGCACTATCCTTTACATGAACCCAGCCACAGATACTAGGAGATACTGGCCTACTTTCCACCTCCTCAATGGAAGTCAATATCTCCAGGGCTGTTTGGGAATGTGCAGGCAAAACCCCAATGCTGATTGCTTAAGTGTGACTGGATTGAGTTAGATATGAGAGAGTCTGAGTTAATGAGGAGCACAATGTCAGCTATGAGAACTAAGCACAGAAGCATTGAAAGCCTTGGTGAAGATAATTACAATGAGGAAATGCACGTTATTGGGTCAATTATTTTGGTATTGACTGGTTAATGGTAAACAAACATGTATCACCAATATAAAAACCATGAAATATTATATACCAAATGTATTCTCTTATAATTACTTGTGTATTATTATCAGTATCTTGGCCGATATTAGTACTAGGATATATACTACCTTTAAAACTAGTACTACTGTTGAGTGATTCTGCAGCAATTTGTATGCAGGTCTATAATACAGCTAGTACTTCAGTTGGTAATACCATTACTACTATTATCATTCAAACTACTAAAGTCAAAACACTGAAAAAAAAAACTTGTTCCTAGAAATTAAGGTAGTAGTAGTAGTAATTTTTATTCATTAAACTATCATTGTTTCTTTTTTTTTTTTTTTCATTAAATTGCATAATAGACACGAAATACCCTAAAAATATCTACAAACGTTGTCACTGCTATGTACAATTTCTCTCACTAAAGTCATATTTTACTTACTACCCTCTCACAGTGTACACAAAGTCATCTCAGTGTGTTAGCCAGGAAAAGGTGCATATGGAGTGAATGCAGCTAAACCAGAGGAACCAGGTGGTTAGGGGACGGTATGCCAACTGGCAACTGGCAACTGGCTTTGGGTGAGCCTGGGTGGGCGTGCCGATGGAAGGACAGACACCAACTGGAAATCCTGGTACGCATCCAAATAATACATGCACTAGTACCGAAGGGACCTGCAAAAGTGGCTCATCTGGAAGACTCATAGAAAGAATATACAAAAAGATAACATGTATAGCCATTAGCATCTAGACCAAATCTGTGTTTTCCATTTTAAACTGATTTATAAGTAGCTACTCTAAACTTGTAAAGAATGTGGTCTCGAGATCCAGGTGGTAAAGGGTAGAAGTCAGCTGCAGTAGTACTTTTAACTTTAGCCCTACCATAAAAACTCTAAAAACTATCATTTTGCAGCATTTTTTAGAGTGGTAAATGGTCAAATATAGTGGAAGGGATAAACGAGTGAGGGATTGTTGTTGTTGAAGTTGTTGCAGCAGTGAATCAAACAATATCTAATAGTAATGCAGTAATATTGGTAGTAGTGGTGATTGTAGTACTAGCAGTATAGGCAAATATGGAGTAAAATGCAACAGGTTGGTTGTGACAAGTATTAGTTGTGAATTAGTGGCTGGAGTATTTGTACTTCAATAATATTTTGCTGAAAGAGTACAGCCAAAATGTTATATTATTTATCCAGTAATGTTTTCCACCTTAGCCCAGTTTGGAAGTGGCAATGAATGATAAACCATTTCATAGCTACTCAAATTGTGTTGCAGTGTGGCACATTCCTAAGCTTCCTCGGCTCATTTTTGTTTGGGTTTTTCCACCAAAATACCACAGTTATTACACATTCCAGTAACAGTTCCGCCATCCCATTTGGATTAACAAAACATACTGAAAAAATCATTAAATATACAGCTAGATTTTTCCAAAAGTTTATACCAATATCGTGAAACATTTGAAACACATTTTAGAACTACAACACCAGAAGTTCTACAGTAAATAAACATAGGATATGTCTTGGTTCAGCATTGTGGCTTTAACCCTGGTGAACTGACCCACTTTGATAAATGGGCTTGAAGAAAGCATTAGTCCATTTAGCACAGGGCTCTTTCAGCTAGTGGCAAAACACACAAGTCTGAACCGGAGTCTCGACCTTCAACTGTCAAAATACTAAACTAAAAAACCATTATCGAAATCCTCAGGCTACGGGATCAATCTTGTGTTGTGTGAAAAATGTTTTAGTTATGATGGTTATCAACATCTAAAGGGTTTCAGACAACTGGTCAAATAAATGGGCCTCGTCAGTGTTGCTTGGTACTTGTGTGAATGGACAGGCCTACCCCACACAGACATAATACAAAAATAGAATACAATTTTTGGCTTGAAGTGCATATGTTTTTTCTGATAATTCATTTTTTTGGTGGGATAGTATCTGTGGTAAATTTTTATCATAGTTTTACATCAGTCAATTGGCAGTTTGTGAGGAATTGTGGAAAAAAAAAAACATTGAAAAAGGTATGAAGTCGTTTTGAGAAAAATAAATCCGTCATCAATATTCAAAGTTCGCAATACTCGCCATATTAATCTCTAAGCTCTAAGTCCTTTCAACTTTCAACAATCACATTTTTGGGGTTGAATTATGGCACCATTTTCTCAAGCTATTACTTTTGTTCATTTGTGATGAAAAAGAGGATGTTGAACTTTGTGCCAGTATTTGTTTCATATGGACAGACTCAGTAATTACACAGATTTTAACCACAAACTGCAGTTGAATTGCCAGATTGCAGATTTGTTGACTCAAATTCCGCTATTGAATTCTGACCTGTCTTGTAGCTCAGATGAAAACCAACCGGCTACTGCAGAAGACAAACTGCCATCTAAATTCTGTTATGACTTGTGACTTTTCTTTCATGAGGTCAAAAACTAATACTGAGAGCGGTTAAATGACTTTCAGTTCCTTAAGGCAACGCATTACTTCCTTCATTTGGTGTCTAGGTTTTAGCAAGTTGAACAAGAAACTTAAGCCTCAAACAGCCTTTAAAATACAGCTGTGATTGGTTACGATAAATATCCAGCTCCTTTGATGTCAGTGTAAAACTTTTATGACCTGTCTCCTCAGTTTAGATAGACTTTCACCAAGGCTTGGCTCTGGTTTTAAATAGTTGGTAACACTTTATAATACCTTCATAAAAACTGCACTATTTACAGAGTAAACAAAGAGTTTATCAAGAATGATCCAGACTTAGCAACTACATAATGAAGGGGTTATGGTTAGGAGTGAGGCAAAGAGCAAGGAATCTTTCTTCATTCATTCTTTATTTAGGGTAATTAAGGTGTAGTTATTATATGATATTCCTGCACTAATTTTATGACAAAGCCTAGAAATGACAGCTATTTCGGGCACTTCCAGCTATAATCTTTATATCATCCAATCCTCCACCAGCCAGTGCCCCACTAATGTATGCTGTTTATAGGAGCGTTGGGAAAGTGCCCGCTTGTATAGACACATTCCCTGTCTCATATGTGGAAAAAGGGAAGTTTGTTTAACCCGATTGTCTGTGCTTTTCATAAAACAAACACAAAGATGCACAAGAACAACCCGCACAGAGCTGGACAGGAAGAGGTCCAGCGATCGTCCGATCAGAGAGAGCCTCCATCGTTGGCCTGTAATGCTAACACAATAGAGGTGGGGTTAAGGCTGAGGCCCCTCCAAAATGGCAGCAAAAATAATGAAAGCAAATTCACTCAGTTTGTGAAATGTTTGTTCATATTGACCTGATCTGGAATATGATAAAGACTGTTACGTGTAATTTGCAGCCTAATGCCTTGTTTTTCAACCAGAGAGCCAGGGAACACTAGCGTGCCTTGAGGTATTGCCATTATGAGTTAAATGATTTACCATTTTGGTGCGTACTAAGCAAACCTCCGCACCAGAATGCAAAACAATCACCATTGACGTACTTCAAGAATCAGACAGTGGGATGGGCAAAATTCACCACATTATATAAACCTTTTTTTTACTAGAATGTTTTGCCGTGCTGAAAAATCTTCTCAACCAAAACTGTGAGCTACTACTCAAAAAGGGTTGAAAAACACTGGCCTAATGTAACTCCAGACTTTAATTTGGGGCCTGCCTTGGAACCCTAAAAATTGTCCAAAAAGTTAATAGACCTGTGTTGCACGCAATCCCCCTCACTTTGTTAAAATGGGCAAATGCTGTCATAATGAACACACTTAAACTAATAGAAAGTGACTACATTGGTTTGGACTCTACAGTCTAATAATAAAACAATAACCGGACCTGGAGTGGGCATTGTGAGTTGGCTGTTGCATCACTACTGTCCCGTACCTTTTATAGCACTAGCCCTTTCGCTAAAGGTCAGATCTCTCACTTATGCTGGTGGCTAAATGTCGTAGCATTCGTGTGACCTTCCCTAACCGTCCGCTAATGACCCACAGACAGACCACTGCATCAGAGCCAGGAAACGGTCGGAATATTCACCTAAATTATCAGCCGGGCTCACTCAATACTGTCACGGTCATAGGAAGGGTATGAAGTGTGTGGCATTTAAGGATTCAAGCATTCAAGGGAAAATTATGGTAGTATTCAAATTAGCAGAGTCACAAATCAAATCGCTAAGACTAACTTTTAAAATTAATGTTCTCGTTTATTACCTTTGAGACGATTAAGTTGATTAAATTCATAAATGAAAAGGATAACAAGTGACTTAATGTTTTTACCTAAAACTTTACTTTTTAAAAACATTCCAGAGTAAATTTTAGCATACAACCCTATAATGAATTACTTGGGAACACTTCAGCTTATTCTTATGAAACCTGGGGAAAAGCCTCAGAAACTAATGCAACATATGCACCTGAGTGAGACAGTATTCAATGGTGTGGGTTGGTGCTTTGTATGAGAGCGCTGTTGTCTGACCTATATTCCCTCCCACAAGTTTTGTTTGTGTTTTATTCACTGCCAAAGTTTGAGGAGCGAAAGGACAGCTGCGGGCTCCCTCTCCTCCTCTCCTCTTCTCCTCCTCTCTTCCTCTCATCCTCACATCCTGCTCCTCGACTCTCCTCTTTTAAACTTGACACACACAAAGCCTATGTGCCCTGATTGCTTCCCCTTCCTCTGTTTTATCTCCACAGGATGTAACAACAAACTCCAGAGGTAAGAAGCATTATTTCAAACGTAGCATTATGCACAGGTATATACAGTCTGTAGAGTTAAGTCAATAAAATCAATATGAAGACACTAACTGATCTTAAAGCAGCCTTGAATACAGGTATCAATACTATTAATTACAAGCATGTATTGATCTATATCCAAACTAGTATATACTCACAATAAACTACCAATATTTTGTGTTGAAAATTGCACTATTTTACCATTGTGGTATCGAAAACAGTATTAAGTATTGTGCATTTTCATTAGTTTCAAAATCAAGTCTGACATTTTAGTATTACAAGTGTTACTTAATAGTTTTGTCAGAACAGGTCAAAATGATGCAATTTTGAGATATGAGCGTTGACACCTTAACTAAAAGAGTTTTTAAAAATCAAATTCAGGCAGCTGTATGGTTAACATTGCGAGCCTTGGCAGAGGTATAATTTCATTTTTTTTTCATTTTTTCATTTTTCATTCTAAACTGTATCTTTTTTTCAGTTGCACACAAGAAAGAAAACAGTACTTTACACTATATAATGCATCTCTAACAATTGAGACATGCCACCATATGGAAAAACCAATCTGCATATTGATTACTATTACTACTCATGCTCACTCTATAGCTCTCCTATAATCTACCTTTAAGTCGTGAAGCGAGTCAGACTCCAGTAAATCAGCGCTCCATCTAAGCCATACCTGCCAACTCAACCAGAACCACATGGGGCTGCTGTCAAGAAGAAGAGGCTGTGCTATTAAACTGGGAAATACGGTAATGACAGAACGAATATATGTGCAGACATCTTTGGACAGGGGCTAAAATAAAAAAGGCTTAAAGGTAATGCAGTACATGTGTGAGGGGATTATATGCAACAAATTATTTTACCAGGCTACGCTAATTTGATAGTGACAGACTGTTATTCAGTAACGGATTTTTCATTGCATTTTTACTTTACTTCTAATATACTTTACTTCTAATATAATAATAAGTATATGCAATTAATTGACAAAAAGTAAATAAAAGTTGTTCACAATTTTCTCTTAGCAATTTCCACAGCACATGTATGTCTTGTGGCCTAAATAAGTCAAGAAGAACTGGAGTAACTTGAGGAGAACATACGTGTACGTCCAGATATCCCATGCCCGAGACTTGAACCCACAACCTCCTTGCAACCCCTGTTTTAAATTGACCATAGCCATTATGATGTTGGTCGTAGGATAACACTTGTTTATATGACGACCTACGGGGCGGCTTCTCTCTGGTGCAACATTCCTAAATAGTTTTCCCTGCAACTTGGCAACGGGAGGGGTGCCCCACTACCCTACATCCTAGTGACAAAGGACTCCAGGACTTCCTAGTGGGTTTCGAAAGACTATTTGGACAAAAACCTTGGAATACAATTCTAGTAGTTTTTCTCAGCAACAATTAGTAAATAGTAAAGTTTTTTTACTACTGGCTGGACTAAGTATATGACCTTACCATATCTAGTTCTTGTGAGACTCTTCGTTTGCGCAGCTCTTCCATACGGTCGCTGACGTCGCTGAAGCAGGTGTTGTAGTACTCTGCGTACTCTTGAGCAAGGTCATCTATGTTTCCCAGTGAACCATCCTGTAGAGACACAAAATAAGAGGCCTTTAGTTCAAAAACATAGAAATAATGAATTAAGCAGGGCACCACATGTGGAAATTATGAATAGGTGTTAATACATGTTTAAAGGCAGATTTACCAAACCAAGATTTAGAGCCACCTTTATTTTCAGTATATGTCAAGTCCATTTTGAGGAATAGTCCCACTGAACATTAGACCCAATTCCTTTGTATTAGCTAAGCACTTGTTTGGGCTACAGCATCCGATGTTGACTCTGAGACCTTCATCTGCATACAAAGACTGGAAGTGCTCAGATGACAAACTGTCCAGAGGTCATACAGTGCGTCCTTACAAATGATACAATCCAAGAACAGACTAATGTTGAGTATGGACTACATTTTACAATGATTTATAACTATAACTATGGTACTAACTAAAAATGCGTAATTAGTTCAGTAGCTATGGCAATGTGTGTGTAATATGTCTATATGTGCCTTTGATATGGGACCATTGTACGTGTATGTGACATTGGGTCTTGAAAGACTCCATGGGTATGCTTTGTTTGGAATGTTCCACAGTATGGCATTAAACTTAACTTTCTCCATGGAGACAATTATGACTGCAGCAGACCAAGTTATAGGTCAGAGGCACCCAGCTCACAGACAGAATGCATGTTCATCAACGTATTTTTAGCAATAGAAAACACATGTAATAATAAAAACAAGATAGATAAGTTAACTGCCATACTGTGGAACATTCTAGGAAAAGCAATAAAATCCCCATGGAGATACAAATGTGGCAGCCCTCCCACCAGAAAAGTTCCATAGTGCACCTTTATGTACCATGCATGCAATTATTAATAGTTATTGTTTTTTATTGTTATTTTTTCTAATATCGTGCAACTCTCGTCCTCTCGTCCATGTGAGTGAATCCCAGCTGCTGAATACTGAATGGTGTTGACCTAATCTGTGCCAGGCAGACAGGGAGCATAGAGTCAGTGTGTGCACTCTGAACAGTCCTCCTCAGTCTAAGGCTTTGTGGATGGGTGCTCTTCTCCTTTGGGTGCCAGGCCTCACATGAATGGATCCCTGTGAGCGCACCACCACAGACTGTGTAGTATACAACCACACCGGGCCGGAGAGATGGCACATTAACATGCACTGCCGATGTGCAGGAAATGCCTCCACCAAAACACCAAAACAAACAACCCAACCGCGCATTTAGGCCGCAGTGTTGTGACATTAAGATGGCAAATGATTAAGTGTGGATTAAACATGGCTGATCTTGCCAAACCAATTACAATGAAACTTCTGCATGAGATTTCATGTTGCAGAATTTCTCAAAATCCAAGATAAATATTGCTAACTTCTAAAAAAACAAAATGCCTGCTCAGATGTTCACCTAACACTCTGAAGGTTCGCGGTTTAATCGCCGCTTGAATCTATGCATGCTGCTTTTATGTCCTTGAGCAAGGCACTTAACCCCCACAGGCTAGAGCGTCTCTAGTGTATGAATGCATATGTGTTGGTGAGTTCAAATTTGGAACAACAACCAGCAGCTTTAATAATATTTAATCTAGAGAGAGGTGGAATATAAGGACGTTGCTTAATATTGTTTACTGATGTTTGGCTCATAACCTTGTGCTTTTCCAATATGGGAGTTGCAAATCGTCTGTATGGGTGAAGAAAAGCAGCTATAGTATTGTAGTATTGCAGTGGAAATAACACTTAAGGGTACACTATGTAACTTTTCTGGTGGAGGGTTCACCACCTGCTTGTCTCCATGGGTATGCTTTGTCTGGAATGTTCCACAGTATGGCATTAAACTTACTAAACTAAAATTATCTATCTGGGACTGGCTGGGTACAAAACAAACCATTCACCATTCTTGCACTAACCTTAACTCTGATTTTAAAATAATAGTCCTACACAAACGTCTTCTCCTGTCATCTCCTAGACTCCTTAGGAAATCTTGTCTGCAGATGTCTGAATTCCCAGTGGGATCAGACACAAGCTTTTCCATTTCGCTCTTGTCAGTTGCAAAAGTACAGCGTGTTTTCATTGCTGTACACATCTTAGCACCTCCCCAGAATCGTAAGCTGTAAGGTTCGGCTCTCCGGCGGTCACCTTAGTAGATAAAGCAGGACATGTACAGACAGGCTGCACGTGTTTGGCTGTTTTCAGATGGAGCGCGTGCTTAGGTTCTCATGAACGCGCACATAGTCGGGATTCTTTTAATTCTCCAGTGGCATGAGCTCACTGGGGTACAAGGCAGCTGACCACCTCCGCTGTGTAAGTGATACGGCCCGCTGTTGTGTGTGGAAGCGTCATCTGAGAATGCATGTGAAATCAGGGGAAAGATCATATCAGGGGAAAGTGGAGACAAACAATTCAAGTACAAAACTGTACTCGAGTACTTTCTGAGTACTGCACATATACTTATAACACTGTATGTGCATTTATAGCAAATCTCTAAATGAGAAATTATATTTATATGGTGCAAAAGGAAAGGGCCTTAAAACATGTTATTTTTTGTGCCAGTCTCAAACTTAAGCAGTAGATTTACTTTTGTTAATACTATAATACTAATATGAAGTAATGCAGCAAGGTCAACTAGGGTGCTCCTAAAAGGTTACCACGACAACATTAGTTGAGGAGTTAAAGGTACACAAGTAACTTTTTTGGTGTATATCCACCATGGACATGTTGGTTAAACTTTTCTATCACACATTTATTTAATTACAGGTGTTTATATTGCCTTGAAAAACATGGAATTCTGAGAGTGAGTGGACTTGCCTCTCCACAGATCTGACCTGCAACTTTGCCGGGTGGTGTCATCTGCTTGTAGATAGGTAGGTTTAACTGTGTTACTGTGTAACTTTCCAGGCCATAAAATAACATCTCCATGTAAACAAGCAGGTGGTGGAAGCTCCTCCAGAAAAGTTACACTGTGCACATTCTAAAGGCATGATGAGTTCTTGGTGACAAATATTGAATCTTGTAGGAGTACAAAAGTTATTAAGAAGCAAAATGCAAAATTCCCATTGTATTCCAACATCTAGGGACTAATAGAACACATTTATGATGTAACAAGTCCTCCACCCATGGACCAGACCGCAGCCAACTCCCCACACTGACTCAAACAATAGCAACAACAGCCTCAGAAACACCCATGTTCAGATGAGCTTGTATTTACAGTAAGCCTCCTCAAAGCCATTTCCCTGCCAGTGCTTTCAAGATGGCGTCTCCCCAACAGCGGACAGAACAAAGTGTCAATTCTGTCCTCAAGATTTTGCGCAATTGACAAACAGAGAAGTGATTGAGAAAACATTATGGGCTGGAAAACACTTGTGATGAGTGCCAGTCTTTGACCAAATTAAGTGGCTGCTTTATAGTGTGAAATACGGTATTTGGACCACAACAGTTGGACTATTTGTGGAAGGAATTTTGCTACCATTATTTTTGTTACTGCTCTGGTTAAGATGACTCATTAAATATAATTGTCAATTGAAATACATTATGGGATTTATAGTTGTATGGTAAGATGATGAAGCATAACCATGTGCCTAAGATAGTAATCTGCCAATGTGCTAAATAGCCAATTTTATAGATCAGAGGTGTCCAAACTTTTTTCATGAATGGCCACAAACTGAAACACAGACAAAGCTGAGGACCAACTGATGGTCATAGACTACTGTTAATAAATCATTTGTGCATTTAACACAGGTTAAACTGAGCCACCAAACCTGGAATTGTGTTTAGAACTTCAATGAGACACATTCGATGTTTGATATTGCGTTTATAATACGTGTTAAAACTTGCAGCATAAAAGTACCGCTTTTGTTCATTTGGGCCAATTCACTAGTAAGCCTGGGGGCCAAGAAAAATTAGTCTGAGGTTCGCATTTAGCCCCCAGGCCACAGTTTGGACATGACCGGTGTAGTTATGTTCCTATTGTTAAATATTAAACAACAAAAGAGGACAGGAACAATCTAAATTATGTTGAAAGTTGAATATTTTAGTAATTAGACAAGGATAAATATGTGTCATGGAAGAGCATTTACTCCTTAACTACCTTCAATTTTTCCTTCATAACTTTATACATATAGGCAAAAATATCTAACTTTTTTCTATGCAGCTCTCTTAGCCACTCGGGACCACCAACACTTCTGACCAACCCCTGACCAACATTTTTCATGGGTTAAAGGCGTTAATATCCCGTTTCAAGCCAGAAGAAGAGAAACATTCCAATTCGTAGTGGGCGTTTTGTCCAGGTCAATGGTTGGCGCTGGCATTCAGTTACTTCACTGTGGACCGCGGTGTACATGGCCTGTCCATTGTCCCTGGGGTCACTGCGTGCTCTCACAGGGAAAGAACAATGACAACAGTTTACAATAGCTGTGCAGGGCATCTGATGTAATGTTAGAGTGGCAGGGGAGCGCTGCCTTTCACTGGATACACAACCCAGGGGCATAACGACAGGTTGAAAAATGCTTCCGTATGGTAGAAATAATAAACAACTCATTATAATGGCTCTACTGTGTTTTAAATGCAATCATTTCATATACGGACAAATCTAGTTACTATCTAGTTTTTGTAGCTACATTGTAATTTACCAAAATGCAGGCCAAATTGAAAGCTAAAAGAGCACCAAAATGTCTGAATGACTAATGTTTACAATTAAAACTCCATTGTAGGCTCGGGGTTCTACACTGACTGTGCCAGGACTGTAATAGTTTGTACAGAAAGTGAAATATGATGTGATGGGAAAAGCAGGTGGCTGGAAACAGGAGAAGACACTGCTGGCATTTTGGCTGCTCTGACAAATTCACTTTTCTAATATAAAATGAAGTCATGTAATGGTAGAGGATTCCATTAAGGCGGCGGGGGGAGACTGTCGAGGAAATTGAGAGCAGGGGGCAGACAACACCCCTTTTCGGGCTCTTCCTCAGGATATCCCGGGGCAGAAGAGGGGGGCAGATAGGAAACCTGCCAGATCGCTAATAATCAGAGCAGTCCGAGAGGGCAAAGAGGTGATCCGCACTCAAATAAGTATAAATATTAACTTATGACAGAATGACTTAGAACAGCGATACAGCAGCAAAAGAACTCGACAAAATGTAACTTGGCATGGAGACTTGAAGCATATGGAGTTGAAGTGTTGTGTAGGAGGTAGCATATGGTTCCTAGACTGAATCAATAATTGTGTCTCGCTATTGTATTTTTAGCTCAAAGGATGAACTACCAGCATCTATAACATAATATTTTTTCAGAACTTACGTCAGAACTATGAAAAAGACAGACTAGGCAGACCACAAGGCCTATTGACTCTGGAAAAGACTTGGAAAACCTGGAAGATTTATGGTTTGTTTTGGAAGAATCAGATCAGGGCTTCCCAAACTTTTCAGGCAGCCCATGACCCCCAAAATAACCAAGCAAATGCCTGGAATAATTTAACAACACATTTAAGGTCTGATTCAAGTATGGCATGGTATGGTGTGTTTTTGAGTAGTTCATTGTGTTATTTAGCCCTGTTTTCGATATAGGAGTATCTCATCTTTGAAAAGCCGTCCAAAATGTATTATTCAAACAGTATGCCCACTACTGTTAAAGAATACACACTGGATCTCAGTTGTTGCCTAAGGGGGCTGCAACTTACCCAGGCGATCATTCTGTTTTATTCACTTCAAGAGATACCAGATCTCCATTTTTTTAATAAAAAATTCAGTATTTAAGCTTAGCCTCATATGGTGCATGTTTAATAACTAAAACCCACATCTGAAAAATAGCTTTAGCTTAAAAACGTGCCACCATATCTGCTTTCAGACGTCACTAAATCCAACCGCATTTCACACTGAGTAATGTCCCGACTGCCTTTAAACTCTTAATTAGCCCAAGAGCTATTTACACAACTGCAACCTCAAATAAATGACTGACTTGTGCCGGCATTCTTATTAACACATTCCACGACAGGTTACAGTGTATGGTTAACCTTTCGAGATGTGAACCTAAGCAAGGCAAGGGAAGAAAGGGCCAGACTGGATTCCTATGAGATTTACAGAGAAAACATGAAGGACCTGTATTTTGAAGGTGTACATGAGGGTTGTATTTGGTTTGGCAGGTGAACTCAAAAATGTTTTAAGTCTGTCATTACAACTTTTTATCAAGATTGATCATTATCTTAAAGAAGTAACTGCCAGAATGTAGTTGAGAGACGAGAATGGAAAACCTGAGGGCTACAAATACTAACTTGGAAAATATTTTGAAGGAGTGTTAGTTAAAGGTGCACTACGTAACTTTCCAGGTAAGGGAGGTCCACCATTTGCTTAGAAATGCCATAGAAATGTTACTGTTTTGCCAAGAATGTTCAACAGTATGGCATTAAACTTACCTATCTTACCTGTATTCAACTGCAGGTGTTTATATTGCTAAAATAAACATGCATTGTTACTCAGAGAGGGGTCACCTCTCCTCAGATCTGACTTGTAACTGGCCCTCTACCAGAAACTTACACAGAGCACCTTTATGTGTATAACTACTTGAAGTAGTAGCCTATAAGCACTTACTCTGTTGAGGTAATAGTATTAGGAAAAATACTTTCAGAAGCACTTTTTACTCAACTTACATGGTGATATAGTACATGTCAGTAGATTTTATGATTTAAAAAAATGATTATTCCTGTTATTACAAACCATAATGTGTGGTTACAGGGCAACATTACTGGAATTCTGCCCAAAGTGTCTTGTGTTTTTTTGTGACGTTGGCCATTTAAAACTTGTGGGTGTTTCATAGGGATGACTAATGAGAGCGTGGTGCTGTGTTTATTAGCACTATGGGTAGCTGCTTAAATGCACTGTTCCATACTTCAAAGCCGACTGATATTATCCATAATCTTTTAAACGGACAGCGCATTGTTTATACTTTTAATAAGTTACAGGGACAAGATTTTGTAATAGGCCTGTAACAAAGTCAAGTGATAAAGATGTATCCAAATTTGGCTTATAACCAAAGAATTTAAAATGTTTATGTATGTTTGAAAAGAAAGCTCAAAAACCTGGTTGACAAATCGCTGGGCAGCTTTGGCACTACACTACACTAACCCAGTCTGACACCTACATACCATTCACATCTCCAGCGCTAGACCAAACCAAATTAACACCTCAGTCTCTAAACGCTGGAAGTGGCAGCAACACTCACAACTGTCCAGATCAATGGGCTGCAATAGTCTGCCTCAACAAACAAAAGAGCAGTGTACTGGGCCAAATGGCTACATGGGAGCAACACTCTTTTACAATGCAGATTATTAACATACTGTAGATACTTTTTTAGAGTATTACGTTCTTAATAATGGATTTGAGAACTGAAAAAAAAAGTGCAAGTACAATGTCCTGTCTTCTCTCATCGGAAAGTGTCTAAATCATCTCATCTGAACTTTAACTTTAACAACAGAATCTGGATTAATCTAGAATCTCAACAAACCTACAAGTTGGACAGATCACATCCTAGCAAAATAAATGCCAATCAAGCTACGATTAAACCAGGTTTAAACTACAACTAAACTAAGACTGAGCAAGGACTAACTCGGGTCTAACTAAACCAAAACTTCAAGCTTATAGGATTATAGCACAGTAAGAAATAAACCAGGGCCTCAGGGGATACTCACATCTAAAGCAAGTTAACATGCAGCTTTTTAAATGGACATGTCACACTGATGTAGCGTATGTTTCTGCATGAAATTACAATACAACTTTGTAATAGTAACCTGATAGTAACGATGGCAGAGATAGGCTTACTCTTGATTTACACTTAAAGCATCGTCATTATTAAGTTGATTTACGGCTATAGCCTACTACAAAGAGTCTGTATTTAAACAGGCTTGAGTATGCACTTTACGCACATCCAACGCACAGCAAAGATCATTTTAACTATTTAACGTCATGCACCTACCGTGGTCACAGACAGTCAACGCCGTTTGCGTGTAGAATACCTCCACAAATTCAGTTATCGATTAGTAACGAGTGCAAGCATGCAACATACAAGTTTGCAAGACCACAACACAATGACCTATTGGCTACGAGTAGTTGCTTCCTCGCGCTGCGGGCTTTGGTTAGAATAGCGTTGTTCCGATGTGGAGTTCACACGTACTTACTACATGACTGTGGATACTATCACTCCAGCAACAATAAAGTGCAAATGTTGACTGTTTTTGCAGGTCTACTGTGTGTGTCCCCCATCCCCCCAAATGACAACACGCCACTCACCAGCATCCCCATAACGTCTGTCCAAAGCTGGGAAAAGCTGTCGGACGCAGTCGCAGAAGTCCCATCATTTTGGGCTTCCTCAGTAGAAGTTATGGTTCCTTGTTCACCCTCCATCGTGGTCCAATAAATAACTTTAAACTACTTTCAAGTGCGCGTTAAATCCTCGTTTTAAGAACTAGTGATTTGGGACGTCGGAGCCAGCGCTGCTCTCTAGGCAGAATTGTCCATGTCACGCCGGTGTAGTTTTCCAATAAGAGTGCATGGGACTGGCTGAAGCTCAGAGCGTAAAGTTTGTCCGGACATATTTACGGTATCCCAACAATAAGTCATGCGTAAAAGTTGGAGTGTTAAAGTTAAACCAATGTTAATGCGCAAGCATGGAGCAGCAACAGGTCTCCCACTTCTCCCAGCAAACTTCTTCGCCCCTGCTCTCCGCGTCAAGCAGCAGTCAGCCTTTCCCGGGTTCAAACCAAAACGGAAAAGGGGGGGCTGGTCTGGTGAGCAGGCGAAAAAGTCTAATTACTCCTTAGAACACGATAATGACGCTAGTAGAAGTCGTTAATTTCAAAGAAGCGACGCATTTAAGCCTGTTTCTAAAGGAAATAACAAGAGAAAGAGGTTGTGAAAGTTGCTGCCCAGCGGCCAAACTCTGCGCTTCCCCCGCCTCAATCAGTGCTCTCACACTCCTCCTCCTCCTCCTCCCAAAAACATGACCGCAGCAAACACACGCACATGTCACAGGCGCTCTGCGGACATCCCGGATCGGGATCATTGCCCTCTGTCCGCCCAGAAACGGGTGTAGATAACACGATACTTTTACTTAGGCTACAATAGGCCTAATTATTTTCGCCAGTTCTTGCTTTTGCACATGTTGTATTTTGTTGTATTTAGTTACAACTGAATACCTGTATTATGTATTCTAAATACATAGGCTATTACATGAAAGTTGCATTATATTAGTGTAAAACACAACATAGAATAAAAAATATGCAATTATGTTTGATACAGTTTGTTATGCACTTATCATAGAGACAGAAGAAAGCACACGCTTGCACCAGCAGCTGTGTTTTTCATTTTTATACCATTGAAGCCTAAATTACATGATCCAGTACCACCATGTATTCCTTTGATTGGAGCAAAATAACTGTATTCTAAATCCCACCAAATGAAGTAACTGTACCAGAATGTACCAACTGATCACAATATTCTGAGTACGTATTATGTACATGTAGACCTGCATGTGTTAGTTCCATTCCAACACTGAACATTTTTGTATAGGCAAACTTACCATACTTACTGTGAAACAATTTATTTCATGACAGTATTTCAAACTTATCTTGTGCTGACATTGCCTTCCACCCATACGTCTCTTGTATGCAGCTCCGCTTCAATAGAAACAGTGAACAAAGCACATTCTCCACACAATTGTATGAAAAACAAAAAAGCGCATGGGAAAAATGTTTTTCAGGGGGTGCCTGCATATGCCATAAATCTATCACAAAATACAAAGAGAACCAAGCATGGCAATGTTGAGTGAATTATGAAATATGGCTGACATATTAGTCTAAATGTCAAACTTTAACAGTAGCAAATAGGCCTCTGCACCACACTTTGATTTAGTGAAAGTGAAAGGCACTATGTCTAAGCGTGAAATTGCTCGGCTATCCTTTGTTACGCTCCTCCAGTGAGCAGCTGTATTGTAAATATGGAGATGTGAAACTCGTCTTGTTGTTGCATGTGGAATTTTATTTTCTCAGAGCGCCAACAGCTGCTAGGTCTCATGACAGATGCCAGAGATGGAGAGAGGAGAGAGAGAGAGGCAAAACAACACTTTTCTTCATGGTTAACAAGATGATTAGACCAGCAATCACGTGTAGAAGTACAACCAGGACCACACATCTGATGGTGCATTCCAGGACTGTAACCTTATAACTATGTAAAAGATAATTGGTGACATGGTAATACCCCTGGATACAGTTGCAACATGAGTTTTACATGTCCAAAGAGGCTCGTGGGATTAAAACACTTAAACATATGTCACAACTCATACACTGCTTTCATAAAGATAATGCTACACAACATTGATAAAATTGAACTTTGGTGGTCATTACACAAATCAAAATATATATATATTGTTTAAATTTAGCAATTACATCATCACACTGTCCATTTAGTCTAACTAGGGACCACGCTGTTAAGGGGCATACCACTGTGCTGCTAAGTGTCAAATGCAATGTGTTTGTCATCCAGTTCCAAGAGAACAATGTAGTTTTGACTTTTCATTTTCATAACAAAGTGAAAATGTTCATTTGTTTGTTTCAGTTTAAAAGTAGAGAGCTGTAATTAAAGTGTTAAATTGTAGTTTTTGTTTTGTGTCTTTGACATTTCTTTTCACCAACAATTTGTTCCTTTTTACATCCAATTGTTTAAATAAATTACACAGAATTGTTACAAAAGGATGATAAATAAAGTCAAATATGAAATTCACAAAGTTAGTTTTATAAGGTAAACATTTAGATGTTTATTATTGTATAAGGATCATTGAAATCATTTAGCTCAGCCCTAGCTCATATACCACTGATAACCACACAGAGCACAGGCTGACCCCATGTGGAATGAGTCAGACACAGGGGGAACATGTAAATGTGCCCAGGAGGAAAACTCGACTCAAACTCATCAAACAGTACTCAGCTCTGCACTATTATCCTAATGGAATTACCAGATACAGAAACACAGGCTTATCATACCAGCACATGCTAATCTCCACTTATATTAAATATATCTTAAATTGAGAAAATTATGGTTTGTAATAATACCAGCAGCGATTCCACATCTGAATAGATTAGATTGGATCGGAAAGGTAAGTGTTTTATTTTTGCCACCAAATGCCTTAAACCAACCTACCCACTACATATAAATGAATATGTAATGTTTTAGCTTAAATTTATAGGTTAAAACAATACATTCTCGTGGGCTTAACACTAATATAAACAAATATAAACAAATACCTTATGTAAAGTTAATTTAAAACTCAATTTTCTTTCTTGCTTGTTGTGTGGACAACTTTTGGGGCCCCCATGCAATGCTTCTTAGGCCCTCCAGGGGTCCCCAGACCCCACTTTGGTAACCACTGCCTTAAATGATAAAGAATGATTAATTGCATTACCACAATAAAATCATGTTAGTTTATGAGTCTGATTTGCAAATGTCTAATTTAAGTAAAATCTATGAACCAGCTCATTGCTGGTATATTTCCCACTTCATTTTTGATAAACTAAAAAGTTATCCACACTTTTACTTTATCACCCTAAACCCTGAGCTAACTTTTACAGTAGACGTTAGTATGACACCTGTGTTTTTATATGGTCGTGTTAAGACATTTTTTCAGGCCTATAGAAGCCTTTTATGTAGGATGATATGACATAGCATTGGAATAATCTCTAAAAGCCTCAGGACTATATACAGCCTCGTGTCAGGTCTAATCATTATTTTGACATTTATACTTCTTTTATCCTTTCCCTTTCATCTGACATATCTATTATTAAAGCAGCGTTTGATTGTGATAGTTTTCTTCTTCTGAACGCCATAATGGAACACATCAGCAGTGACCGACAAGAGCTTCAAAGATGTTACTGTCATCTGGAGACATTAAGCACATCTGACGCCCCGGATCTATTCTTTAATGATACAACCAGGTGGATATGGCCAATGTAAAAAAACAGAAAGTTGAAAGAGTTACAAAACTCGAAGCATCATATCTTTTGTTTTAATGTAACTCCTTCAGTTGTATCCCTCTGAATTACCTTCGGTTATCAGAAGTGGACATCAGTAACAGCCTATAAGTAACAGTTCCACCATTCACCCCATAACAGTGAAAAAAACACAACATTTTGCACATACCTAGACATTACAACTAACCTGCTGTGTAACATGTGACTGACGATGACTCCTCCTGATTAGAACAAAAGTGAAAATGGCACGAGATAGAGTAAGAATGCAGATAATATGAGCGCAGGAGATAGAAATGCGACCTGAACCCCCCCGATAGTGAGAGTGACCCTTTCTGGAGGGCAGTGACCCGCGCCTTTTAAATATAACCCCTGGGGGGAGCCGCGGTGCACGCTGGCAGGCTGATTAACAACACGGTGGAAAGACATCAAGGGCACCACCAACAAAGCAGAGGAATGACAGTGAATATCAGAGAGTGAGGTGGGTGTTCAGTATCAACAGGCTCAAAGCTCCGGGCACCTTTTACATAATTAGTGTTCAAGTTATAATGAGATGACAACATAGAAAACCTAGTTACGCAAGAGAAGTACAGAACTGCTTGTCCTACTCACCTACTACTACTGCTATTACTACTAAGTCAAAAGCACTCATTTGGGAATTGCACACTAGGTTTTATTGTGACATGTCAAAATGCACGTCAAGTAAAGTTAAACAAAAATGTCTTAAAAATGTGTAAAAAAATTGTAGTTACCATCAAACTTTAGTTATAAATAAGTCTTACTTCATCCCACTTCATTTTGAGTATCAATGTAATTTGTATATGAGTCAATCTTGGAGTCTCTACCACTTCCTGTTTGTTCTGGCCATGACACAGCTCGAAATAAAGATAAAAACAGAACCTTTTTCTAACTCTTTTAAATGAGTGACTCCACCAGCTGATGGATCTCCTCTCCTACATCGTCGGCTGCCTGCAAAAGCTCCTCCCACTTCTTATCAGTGCTTAGGTCTGTTCTGGCCCAAGTGTCTCTTTCCAAAGCCAACTTCAGTCTCTGCACAGCATCCAACAGCAGCTCCTCTGGACTTGAACTCCACGACCCACAATCCTCTGCTTCTACTTCTTCTTCCTCTTCTTCCTGCTGCTGTTGTTGCTCTACAGGGGGTGGACTGGAGCATTCTTGTGGCCCCTCCTCTTCAACGTTCAGGTTATGTGACAGCGGAGATCCACAGAGAACTGTTGGGGGCGGAGTGACATCATCTTCATCACCATCTAGAAGTTTAAGCTCCTCCTCTTCCTCTGTTTCCTCGTTTTCTTCTTCGTCATCATCTTCTACTTCATCCTCTGTTGTTTCATTATTGTGTTGACTTTCTATTTTCTCCAAGGCCTGAGTTACAAAGGTTTCCAACATGGAGTGATGCCGTTTGAGCGTTTCCACGGTAACCTCCACCTGAGAATACTTGTCTTCCAAAACACTGTGCTCTGATTGGACAGTTTGCCTCAACGCTTCAAGTTGTTCCTCCAATACGCATTTGTCTTGTTGCAAAGTTCGCAGTTCTTCCTTCAGAGCGTCTCTTTCTGATTGGTCAATGTCCCAGTCTGTTTGCTGGGCAGAATCTGATCGCTCTGGAGTTGGTGATTGGTCACTTTGCTGGGATGGGGATACAGGTGCATCATGGGATATATCTAAGCTATCCTCTATTGGCGGTTGAGGGTTTTGTGGTGACTCCACTGACACTTGTCCTTGCCTCCTGCTTTGTTTCAATCTCAGTGCGTGGCGTGCATTCTGGACCAATGATGACACAGATTCTTTAAAAGTGGGCGGAGTACAGAACTCGATCATTGGATGGTGTTGTTTGTGCTTCCTGGTTCGACGGTTTGTGAAAAAACATGTTTGACAAAGATGGACGTTAACACACTTTTCACAGCGGAACCTCAGGCCAGTAAAGGGGCGGGACTTGCAGCAGTGACAGCGCACGTTATGAGAAATATTTTGACTGACACTTAGCCGATACATTGTAGGCAACCATAGCAACAGACGAGGTTCGCTGTGAAGCCATGAGATGACGTGATCGCGGGAAACAGATGGCGACAGAATGCTTTTAAAACAGGACTTAACTGCTATCTCAACTGAACCGAATACAGCGTCCTCTTGCACTAGTTTGGGTATCATACTGAGGTTGTGAAGTAAGGTTCGAAGGGAAGAGCGATTGACCGAACCAGGAATAGGCGATGTCCCAGAGGCTGCTAGTGACACCAACGCTACATACTTCTCTTTGAGCGAATCCGCACATAACGCAACCAGAAACGTCTGTAGAGAATCCAAATCAACACTTCCTCCTTTGTCGAACAGCGTAAAGATGGCGCTACTCGTTTCCTCTGGCGCTTCTAGAGTCACATGACCGGGTATTTCCTGGGACACACTGACGAACATCCTGTTTAAGAGCTGCACTACTTCCTGTCTGCTGACGTCGCTGACTCCGCCGACCGAGCGTAGGGCCGTGGTCACGTGACGCACCAAAACCACATGGAGGTGCGTGAGCCTCTGGATAGACTGCAGTTTGAGAGAGGATCTGTAGACCGACGCATGGACTTCATTTAAAGCTTCAATGCTATCTAGATCCATCATGAAAAAGTACTGGGTAATCTGGGGTTCAGTAAAATTAAGAATAATCCACAAAGTGCGAGAGAAGTCCCTTGTACGTGTAGTCCACAGAGCAGGCTCTACAATAACGGGACAATAGTGGAGCATGGTGAGCTGACCTGCTGTCGATAAATTATAAATGAGCTGTTGTTGCCACTTCTCGCCTGTCACCTGTTCAACCTGCTGTTTCTCAGCCAATCACAGGCCTTGATGCTGATCATGTGACAGATCAAACTTTAGAATGCAGCTTTTAAACCATTAGGATACTATTCCATGGTTTAAATAATGACTGAACCGAATGTGGACAATAACAATCCTCATGACTTAGGTGCACAATCTAACTTTTCTGGTGGAGGATCTGCCTACCTGTTACTTGTGTCCATGGAGATGTTAGCTTTGCCTGGAATGTTCCACAGTATACCATTAAACTAAATTGGCAACTTTTTAAAACATCCTTAATAGACTTTTTAATCTTACATGGCAGTATCTTTGTTTCCATTTGACTGCGTCTTGTTGATTTCTTTACTAAGTCTGTATTTTCTATATACATAACATTGAAGTGTGGAGTTACATTAATTGGCTTCAGTGGATCGGTCAAAGACATGCTGTCCCTTGGCGTTTCATTCTGGATTAGAGCGGATTTATGTTTATCGATATGTGCTTGTATAAGACTGTGTGTATGTAATGAGTGGGCAGAAGGGGCAGAGGAGCCAGTGCACGGCTTCCATCGCGTGTGGGAGTTTTCACACAAGCCAATTAGCAAGACAACTCATTAATGTTTCAGTAGTCCATCCTCCAACACGCCAAGAATAAAAGGCAAAGGTGTGCGTGGTGTATCAAGGTTAAACACACCAAATCAAAAAGGAATGCTGCGGAATGTAAATGAGTAACACAATACAATGTAATATCCTGTAGATGTTTCAAATGTGATGCAGGAATTTGCCAAGCCAAGGAAATACAAGAAAGTACGACAAAAGGTTTAGGCCTTTAAAGAAGACATATTATGCATTTTTCTGGCATATGCTATGACAGGGCTGCAAGATCAGTCGCAATCAAAATCAAATGTGATCCTTGTATAAGTTTGTCAGTTCATATTTCAGTCTTTTTGTCAACTCTTCCAAATGTGTTCAAAATGTGAACTTGGAACAGAATCCTCGTATTAAAACATAAATCATAAATCTAATTGCAATGATTTCGGAAAAATTGTAGTCAGATATTTTCCCAAATCACTCAAAAAGTCGATTTAGCTCAATGTGTCTCACCAAAGCAGGTTTCAGTCATTTTAAATATGACTATAACTTTTTTTTTTTTATTGAAAGGAAACACTTAGGCTAAAAGCTATGAAAGGTTTAAATTAGGCTTCACTGGCGTTTTACAAAGATCGTGAAAACATTTTTATATATTTAACAAAATCTTTAGCACCTCCCGTTTTAATCACTACTGACATAAGCTTAAGTCATTTTTAAAAATCATGTTAAAAAAACATGTATTGTCTGTGTAATCTCTCAGTTATCCATGTTTTAACTATATAAAAAATATGCATTCTATTTATCCCTATGTTCTTCTTTCATGTCCTGTTAAAAAGCAAACACTAATCTGAAACCAAAGCATTTTTGTGTTAATCCCTGGCTTCCCGAGTTCTTCATGCCCTTCACGCCTCTCAGGCCATGTGTGAGCTGATAGAGTTACACCATTGTGAGGCTGAGAGAGAGATTCCTGGGTGTTTCTGTAAAAAAGGACAGATGTTGTTTTGGTTGAAAGTGAGACCCGAGAGGTATGAGAAGCCAAGTAGCAGTGCAGTGGTGTAACTTTAAAGACTCTGACATGCAGGTGTGTCAACCAAAACATGAAAATTCAACAACAAGGTGTGGAAAGTCATTTAAGTTGAGTCTGAAAGGTTCTTTTCAAAGTGTTGTTATTGGTGACCTGGTTTGCCTACTCGAATACAAAGGATATAATGTCTTACAGGCTAAACCTCTTATTGTATTTATTAGGGCTGTGCAATTAATCAAATTCAGTATTTTCCAATTGTCAGTGATATGCAAGAGTCTTTTTAATCTAAAGCCAATCTGCTGTCAGTAAAAGCATGTGGTTTGTAGCTAAGAATTTGGAGAAAGAAATTTGGCCATTTTTTGTGGTAAATGGCACTGATTAAAATTCTGTATTGTTACATTCAGGAAAAGTAAAATTGTAAGCCACTTTACTTGTTTTAATGAGACAAAACAAAACTGAATAAAACTTGTGATGAATCAACACAAGGAAGAAATTGTGGTTCATTTTTGTCACATGGCCTTGCCCTCGTGTTAATGTAAACCTTTAGTGCCCGTAGCTTTAGTCCGTTTATATTCACAACATGTTTCCTCCATCTGTCTCCAATAAAATACACAGTGGCGCCCCCTGCAGTTAGCCATCAAAGGCCTCTTTTATTCCATTTACGACTTAAACTGTCACAGGGACTTGCGTTGTAAATCGAGCTGCATTGACACACCTATCCGTCATACAGCCGTATACCATATGTTCACTGTTGTATGGAGAAGTGAAAGCCAATTTATTCCGCATTTAATTACATGTTTAGTTTTTTTTACTAGCACTATATGCACATACAAATGCATATGTTGAGGGAGTTGTGCTATGTTTACAACACTACAGCACTAACAAGACAGTAGCCGGTGGGCCTGGCTTACATTTACAAGGCTTTCTACTCCACCTAACCACTCTCACCTGTTATAAAGCGCTTTGGGCATCTGCGCTGGGCTCCCATCCAAAATACTCAAGTGTAATTCTGGTCCATATTTTGTTGCCAGAGGAGAATTTACCGAAAATACCCAAGAACCACCTTTTTTTTTTATTTATCATATTTATGTGAGTACTTGCAGTATTCTGACATGTAGTGATGAAATGGACATTATAATAAGTTGTTTCTTGACAGGCCCAAAGCTGCTCTGTGGTACGGCCCACTGTAATTACTGTCAGCATACACGCAGACATCATATATCTCCTGCATAACCAGTATGACATATGAGGAGTTACCACTGGAATAAAGAAGATATGTCACGGCACTGGCATCAGCAAAATATATAACACAAGATTTTTTTTTTTTTTTACAAGTAATTTCCCGCAACTACAAACCTAAACCATAGACTGTATATATAACTGGACATAGCTAACTTGCTAGCTGTATTCCACATAGGAAGTGAGCATGGACGCACTTCCGTCTCTATTGACTTTATTGGCTCAAATTCACTTTACATTAGAAAGCTGTCGCCCCTCTCTCATTTTGGTCTTAAAATGTTTGCACTAACCTGCTCCACATGATTCTGGTGTTTTTATTTCACTATTGTGTCCGTAACTCAAGATATGAACATTAATATCAGACAAATCAGGTGCCTTCTTTTCCCGAGGTTGCACCCGCTAGCATTAGCAACAGGTTTGAGTGACAGCGTTGCTAAGCGCCCACTTCCTGCTAAACCAGCGGTGCGTGCGGGAAGGGCCTTCGACAGCCTCGCTCCGGATTGGATCTTTGGTTGCTATGATACTCGTGGTTGGAATTCCTAATATGCAACTTGGCTCAAATTCACCGCTGTAAGTGCAGCCTCGATGAGCTTCATTGACTGGAGCCGAGCGCTGTGGGTGACGTCACACTCACTTAGTCCACGTCTTTATACCGTCTATGATCTAAACCCAATCCAGGTAAATGTGAAACTGACAGAAACTACAGACACACCGTATATGTAAAAAAAAGCTTTGTAAAAAAATAATGAATCCTAATAACATATATATTGATTTTGAGATATTGAAAAATTGACAATATCACAATGGTTGTTTTGGTGATAGAGACAGGCCAAATTATTGGTCAGATCTGTGGAGAGGCAACAAGGTTACAAGTAAGATTTTTCGCTTTATTTTCCAGCAGTCAAAATGTCTGCACTTTAATAAATGCAAGCTTAATGTGTTATTGTAGAAAATTCAAGCAAGGCAATAACATCTCCAAGGAAACAAGCAGGTAGACCCCCACCAGAAAAAGTTACACAGTGCCCCTTTAAGCACTCACTCCTATTTAATAATATTACTCTAGGAGGCATGTTAGTTTCGAGCTACAGATTTTTTTTCCTTTGTTGGGATATCTCAATAGAATTTGCAATGCTTTTAAAAGAAAAAGGCAAATTATCGAAAGGGCAGGTTTAATTATAGAGCAAAAACTAAAACCAACACTTAACAGACTTTTTGGTTGCAGCTGGACTTGTTAGAAAGTGTAGCACACAAGTTTGACCATCCTCTCCTTCCTCTCCTGCAGACCTGCTTAAGTGATTAGGAAAATACACAAGAGTTGTTTTGGAGGATGTTTTTGTGGTTTGTGTTGCCTTGAGTTCATATTTTGCTACAGTAAGCACCATGGTCTGGACTGGGGAACAGGGGAAATTCCTCTGAGAGTGGAAGGACGGCTGCAGGAGGGGAGAGTCGAGTTTGGGTGAATTGGGTTTATTTTGTTGTAGCTTTTTCTGTACAATCAGTCAATCGATAAATAATGATCATGTTTTTTTAGTTTTGATGGCGTAGCATTCAAAGTGTTGCCAGATATTAACACTATAGTGATAATTGTATTTACCAGTATAGCATCTTTTTTGGTTGTTTCATAGCTCTTTTGTTTACTTTTTACAATGTATATGCTAATGTTTCTCAATGGAAGTTTTGCACATGGCGGATTTCCATAACCCGTTTCATCCCAAGCTCTATAAAACTGATTTTTCTATATATAAAATGCATAAATGTTTTGGTTCAAAGATTCATACACACAAAAAAGGTTGCTATGACAAAACTACAAGTAAATTCTCTGCCTTCAGGATTCCTTCTTGCTTCTCTGTGCGATATAAGCAGAGGTGAAGGCTTCTCTTGTCCTGCTTGTGGATACAGTTCATTATGGTGCAGTGGTGAGCCTGGAGCCTGCCCTAAATCCCTGGCCCAGACGCTTATTACCAAACAACCCACCTAGAGAATGACTCACTGCGGTCAACAGCATACAAACAACCAAGATGGCCGCCGTCAGAGAACTGGAGGTTAAAGTTTCTGCGAGACTATTGCTCCAAAATGATGTCAGTGTTTTTCTTGTCGCACATCGCCAATCTTATTTTTATCAGGCGCTGCTGACTTCCACATGGTTCCAATAGCTTCTAAACCTGAATATTGAACACGTTTTGTCTCACTGCACCAACTACAGTAGCCCAGTGGAAGTATTTCTGCGTAGTATAAATAATCTGTAGATACACATGGGATATCTCCAACTGATGTGCCAGCTAGAAGATTTTTGTATGTTTTTTTTGCCTAATGTTAGCAATCACTGCAAACAGATAACTATAAGGTAACTTAAGAGGTGTAGAGGGGCCCGCTGCCTTCTTGTTATTGCTTTGCTCAAAATCTTCCACAGTATGACATTAAACTGATCTATCTTGCATTTATTCAATTACAGGTGTTTTTAAAGCTCAAAAATGGCTTAAAAATGTTCTTGTGTGACAGAAGCTACCACTCAGCAGATCTGACCTTTAACTTGGCCTGGGAGCGTCACCAGCATGTCTCCATGATGATAGGTAAGTTACAAACAGAAAAGTAACATAATGCACCTTTAAAATCACAAGTTCATCTGTACAACATTTCATATCTGCTTGAATATCCTAAAGTATAAAAAACCACATTGCTACAACAATCGCTTCAAACTGACAACTTGATTGGATTTTTTTCTCTCACAAATCTCACTAAGACCAAGGTACATTTTAATAGTTGTTTTTCAGCGCATTTACCTACAGCAAAATCATCCAATTCAGGCTATGTTTTTCATAAAAGAGATTGTGCCAAGATCATCAGACACCACAATGAGTCAGTCTGGTTTTGTGCACACAGTGAAATACCAAGCGCTTGTATATGGCGGTATAGAACAGTATGGAGTCTACTGAGGACACATGCCCACGGCGCTAGCCTCACGTAGCCTCCGCTAGCCTCACGTAGCCTGCTCTGTTTCCCGTCTTTTCCTCCGGGCTCTGTGCTTATGTGCTGTCTTCCTGCAGGGGCTTAAACTAGGCTTAGAGGGAAGCATGCAGACATCCTGTGGTCCAGAGCTGGCACTAGGCCAAAGTAAAGGTAGTTTTTCTCCCATCTTCATCATCATCTCTCCTCACTAGACTATCTAACTAGACCATCTGATATTTGAATGGTAAAATAAAGACTATTCTAAGGTCTCAGCTTCCAGTTTCTAGGTGACATTTTGAGGACTTTTCACTGTTCAAAAGATGGAATACTGTGTTTGTAATATAATTTGAAATGCATGGATAGGTCTGTTCAAATTTATTCATTAGAAATTAGACAGAAGATAATATATTTTCAATGTTTTCACAATACTAGAATATCAAATTCGATAATAAGGAATAGACTTGATACCACAATGATAATAAAAACACCTATTTAGACACTAGAAGGTGATTTTCAACATAAAATAATAGTGCTTTTATATTCCCATGAGGTCTTATATCTGTGTAATCCCTCAGTCGTCCTGGTAGGTTCCGTAATGGTCCGTGGGCGTTTACTAGTCTATGTGTCTTATACGAGTTCTGATACATCTTATTTTAAAGCTATTCAGGAAAGGTTCATTTCTATCCTGTTGACTTTGAGTATCTAGTTTTGATATTAGTTTTAGTACCGATTAGTATATGACTTCCGATACTTTTGAAAACCCTAGCCTGATATTAGTTTTAGTACCGATTAGTATCTGACTTCGGATACTTTTGAAAACCCTAGCTGGCACTAAATCAAAACAAAAAAATTAGGGATGAAAAAGGGATGAACAAATTAACTACATAAGTAAGCTGTTTCTGAAGATCTGGAAAATTATTTGGTATTGGAAATTAGACAGAACATAATACATATTTAATAAATAAATGAAGAGACCAAACATCACAAATATGAGTGGAAAATGGAAAAATATTAAATGTATGGTAAAAAGTTTGGAAAAAGTAAACAATTTGATTCACTCTGAGAACCTCAGGGACCGGCCTCCTGCTAGTGCCCAGAGGGGAATCAGCGTTTCAGTTTTATGCAGCTAAAACCTGGAACAGTCTTCCTGAAGATGTGAGACAGGCCTCTACTTTGACAATGTTTAAATCCAGTCTCCAAACGGTTCGGTTTAGCTGTGCATATGACTGAAAGGTTTTTATTCTACACTCTTCTCTTTTAATGTTAATTATGATGATTATTTATGTTTTGATTTGTTGTATTGTGATTTTAATGTCTTTCTTATACTGTAAAGCACTTTGAATTACTTTGTGTATGAATTGTGCTATACAAATAAACTTGCCTTGTCTTGATTACGTCATAGAAATTTTGATGTTACAATAGAAAAAAAAAAACATGGAAATGACCTGCAACTTATCTCAATCAGTCATTTCCGGGTGAGTTAATTTACTTTAACATAATCAGTGGTTATCACAAAAGGAGAGATCTGAGTGCCTCGTCCTGTTCCCTCTTTGTCAAATTTGAAAATATATCGCCCGGCAGCTGTGGGAAATCTGGACAGGATGATCTCATAGAAGAAAAAGTCCAGCACATATGGTTGTAAAGCACATTCCAAGGATTAGCTGGTTTAAAGCTCCTATATCTCATGTGAAAGGAAAACCCAAACTCTGCCTCTCACTCTTGTTTGTAGTGTATGTGTGTGTGTTTACAGATATGTGTGTTTTGGCAAAAGGTATCTGGGACGGCTCTGGCACACTTCCCACAGTCTGGAGGAGGTGTAGATGAAGAAATATGTAACCATGACAACCAGAACACTAACATTGTATGCGTGCCGAGAGATGCACCAAGTTGGATTTTGTCTGTTCCAAATGGTATTCCATGATGAAGTAATGTCACGTAATGTAGTGAGGTTAAATACGAGTCCCTGTACAGTGTAATAACAGAAATGGTGAATTAAAAGTTGAAAGTATAAAAAAACACTACGACAATCCAGCCAAAACGTGTTGAGGAATAATAATATAAAGATTCACAGCGGTTTTGCCACACACAGCGTCTTGAAATCTGTCCTAACCTGAGCCTCCTCGTTCACCCTGTACTGTTTATGAAGCTCAGGCGTGTGGTGAAACCTGCTCACACATAAAGGACAGTGGGATTTTCTGATCTGATGTGAGAACGTCTCACATGTTGAAGTGGTTACAGAGAATGTGAGGAAGCAGAGGAGGAGTTCTGAGGGGTGAGCTGTGTCCAGAGGCAGGACGGGCCCAGCGAGGACGGGGTGAAGCCGATCAGAGGTGAGGCAACAGCTCCCCCTGGGGCAAAGAGCAAAGACTACATGTACAGGGGAGTTAACGTCCAGTGGTCCATAACAGAAACAGTACATTTAACTGAATTTGTATATGATTGTATTGCATTGATAGGGACTATATCTAAAAACCTGCCTACATATCCATCAGAATGTTCAAAAGTTTGCACAGTTGCCATAGCAATTAACAATTCCAACATCAACTGTCCTCAAAATGACACCAATATGACATGAAGCTAAAACCAATGAATAGCCACAATTTCTACAATTTTTGTATAAATACAGATTCAAATGATATATTTCTGTAGTCATTTATACACTTTATATCAACACTTTAATTCATTATTAGAGATCGGCTGATATATCGGTTGGCTGCTATATCGGGCCAATATTTGGACTTTTTTGCACATTGGCCTTAAATCTCCAGCACAGGCCGATGTTTTGTTTTGGTCAATCCGGCTAGAAAATACACACAAACCTTTATTTGAACTCTATAATATGAAGAGATCGCTGCACAAAATATGACTACACCGCTCTCTTATAGGTCTGTGGTATAAAGGGCTTGTGAGGGAGTTTGTAGTACATTTACATTACATAATTTGGGGAAAATAATTAAAATCGGCCCAAAAATATCAGCAGAGCTTATCGGCCGCTCTGGATTCTAAACAATCAGTATCAGTCATGAAAAACCCCATATCGATCAATCTATATTAATTATATCATATTATTATTTTGTTATGAGTTTTGTCTGTCCTATACTGAATACAAAGTGTTTTATTAGAGCTTTGAGCTTTTGAAATATTAGAGAAAGGAAATTCCACCAATTTCTATGCGTTTCGTGGGTCATAAATTTCATGAATCAAAATTTTACTACTGAACTTCCAGTAGGTTAGACTACTGTAAGGGCCTTCCTACTGGCCTCTCCAAACGAGCGTTAAAACATCTGCAGTACATCCAGAACGCTGCTGCTCGGGTCCTGACTAGAACCAAGAAGTACGAGCACATAAGTCCTGTGCCCAGGTTTCGCACTGGCTCCTTGTGGCTCAGAGAACAGACTTTAAAGCAGCTCTGCTTGTTACAAGTCTCTCCATGAACTAGCACCAAAGTACATCTCCGACATGTTAGTGCCATATGAACCATCTCACACCCTGAGGACTTCAGGGACCGGCCTCCTGCTGGTGCCCAGAGTCAGGACTAAACTTGGGGAAGCGTTTCAATTTTATGCAGCTAAAACCTGGAACAGTCTTCCTGAAGATGTGAGACAGGCCTCTACTTTGACAATGTTTAAATCCAGGCTCAAAACGGTTCTGTTTAGCTGTGCATATGACTGAAAGGTTTTTATTCTGCCTCTTCTCTTTTAATGTTAATTTTATGATGCTTTGATTTGTTGTATTGTGGTTTTAATGTCTTTCTTATTCTGTAAAGTACTTTGACTTACTTTGTGTATGAATTGTGTTATACAAATAAACTTGCCTTGCCTAGAACTTTACTACTGAACTACTCATTTTTTGTTCACTTAAATTTGCAACACTGAGAAAAAAAAAATTGTGTGTATCAAAATTTGTGCTTCTTGACCACTTAGGATTCGAACAACCCAACAAACCCCCATACCATCATAAAATGTTTCTTCTCCCATTTTCATCTTTCACTCCAGCACCTTTATGTGTTTACCAATTCACCCTTTACAACACCCATTAACCAGAGACCTTTGGGTGCAGACCAACTCCAGGGCAGGAAAATACTACACACAACTGATTCATTACCGTAAGTCTGGGTCCCTTAGCACCTCGTAACCCTTCACAACATACACACGTAGCTACAGCCGCCATCTTGGACATAAACTCCACACACATTCATTCCTGATCACTGTTCCGTGGATGCGGTTCTACCTCTGTCATTATTTCTCCATTTGCGGCCGGTCCTGCAGCTGTCCCATGTGCCACAAGCATTCATTTAAGACTTCAACTAAAAGCTAGTTTAAGGTAAAGGATGGTTAACTATAAAACGGAAGACACATTTGGAGAGTAAATCCAAAAGTGCGCCATTGGGGAAATTAAGTTGAAACTGATTTGTATATGTTAATAATGAGAATTACTGTGACAGATGAATCTTAGTGTAAAACTGTTATGAAACATGCGAGCCAAAACCACAGACAGGATCTGAGGAGCAGAGACCACAGAGTTACAGGAAATACACCCTTCTGGAAAGACAAGTTCCACCCAGATCCAGGGACATTTTGAGCTCTCACTGTTTGTGTTAGTAAATGGTACACACATATAGACCTACGCATATATATCATCTGGTTCAGGGGTAAATGCTTTGAATCAGGCGCACAGTCATCATAGAATAGTGTTGGTTTGCTGACCTCTTGTGGTTAAAGTATACTATTGTCCCAGTAGAGAAAATACTCCCCTGCATTTGACCCATTCAATTTGATGCAATTGGGGTAAGGTGTTGGAAGCAGTGGGCGGCCGCGGTGTCAAAGTGAAACCTCCGAATCTTAACCTAGGTTCATGGTCAGGAGTACCTAGCTGGAGGGTTAGGTTGATGGGGAGAAAGCTCGCCACAACATGGAAACATGAAAGGCTTGGGAATCAAACCTAGGACCTTCTTGTTGTTAGCCAGGAATGCTAGTGAGTTAGTAGTTCCATTATTGGTATTGGGTAGAATTTTAGAATTACTTACATACTAGTACTAATTGATATTTTTAAGACTCAGATTCTCTTTTAGAAATCGATATACTTTCTGTGACTTTCTGAGGCATTCTGTTATTTTTTACTAATAATGTTACCCTTAAAACTGAAACTGAAATGTCATTTTGATTTCATGCACACCCTGTAGTCATGAGAATTATATCTTATTTATAATTCGTAAACAAACAGCCTCTTTACACTGGGGGCACACATGGTCAGGAGGTTGCCAAACTCATCTTGTCTGTGCATAATATGTCATTTCTGGCGCTAATACCCATTCATCCACGGATATGATTTTGGCAGTCCAAACAACCTTCCTGCCAAAATTCACACAATGTAGAAATATGTATTTTGATGTCTTTTTTTGGATTATGTGGGTTGGGTTGATGGGATGTGGTGTGGGGTTGAGGAGATAGGGGAGTGTGAGAAAGTGTCTGGTGCGGCTGATACGGCTCCGCTGAGACCTCTCTGAACTGAGGTCACCCCCAGCTCTGTGACAATCATATATTACGCCTGACATCACTGCGGCATCACACCGCAGCGTTGTCAAGGGCAACGGTAAACAGGAAAACCCAATGTGTGGATAGGGTTGTAGGTACCAGGGGTCAAGTCCAAAAAATCAGATTGAAATTTGCAAAAATAATGTTTCGTTAGTACAACGTTTGGGTAGTTTTTCCAGCAAGGTACACCTGAACAAGATTTAAGAAACTGAAGACTCAAAGATATAAATATATGAAGATTTGTTCAATTATAAGGATTCAACAATGGGATTATAAGCATTGTATAACTTCATAACAAAATGATATGTTTCAGAGTGTTTCAGAGCTTAAACGAGGTCTCTCATGGGTTCCAAGTCAGAAAAAGTTACACAAGTCGATAGAAGAGGCAAAACTAAGTCCAAATGTAAGTCACTTTTTTGGTGAATTCTTCTGGTTAGTTCTAATGCAAACTCGAACAGCCAATCTCTCGTGTAATCATGTGAAATGAACAAAACGTGAATAATGACTTGAAACGCATCCACAGAAATTGAGGCGTTAATAATTGTCTGTGATATGTTTGTTGCTGGTTGGTGGTGCTACAGTGGAGAGTTTCCTGCCCCCTGCTGTGCCAGTGTGTGGCTCTCTGAAGCTGAGCGGAGCCATCAGCGGTGCCAGCAGCAATCACAGCTCTTTGTATCCTCACAGCCCAACACAAAAAGAGCAGGCCCACAATCACCAGTGCTTATTTTACATCCAACCAGCAACAGCCCCAACCCTCTCCATTCAAGCTCAAGTACAAATATGAGGGCTGTAACATTTCTAAGCAAACTATCAAAGACTTCAATATTTCAATAAAATGGGGAGTAAAAGTAGAAATAGTCTGGTGAATATTCTTGTTGAACATAACAGCGTCAAATGTTGAGAAGGTTCCGAGGCCACTTACTCTACGTGTTAATGAAAGGACATATTATGCTAAATTGACTTTTTTGAGCTTTTTAGCAATGTTATTATGTTGTTCCCTCATCAAAAATCATACATGGAATTTGCTACATTCACACTATTCATTAATCCTGTTTACAAGGTCATCTCCCTCTGAGCCTCAGAAATCACTCCATTTCAGTGTATGTATAAATCCTGAGCATGCAGTTACTGTATTAAGTCTATAAATCATGTAGATAAAATCCGAGATTTTCGGAGTTGATTACAACTGCAGGCTTATATTGACATGCCATTCATGTTACTTAAATGGATGGAGGTGGGGGGTGTTCATTTGCACTGTTGCCAAGACCATCTTTCCAAATATTGTTACAGTGGGCGCATTACATACAGTATGGTGTGACTATGTGTGAGCATGTGCCACAGAGACATATTTGAGGTGAGGTTTGCACCAAACACCCCATGGTAAGTGGGCAAACGCTTAGCTATTGTCTATAGTATAGTATAGTATTTCAGAAAACATACGTTGAAGTTTCCATAATTAAGAAAGTTTGTCCAGCCACGGTCAGCCTATGTATTGTCATTGAAATATAAGTAATCTAATGGGGAGCAATACTTCTCCTTTATGTCACGATACGTCTTTGAAAGATTTTACCCCAAAACAAGAAAAAATCCTCTCTGATTAAAACCAAATGTAGTGTGAATGATGTGGGCATCCAAGTGCATCCAATTCTCTACCGCAAAGTCATTCAGGGCAAAAACCAAAACAGCAAACTGCAGAACAGACGGGGTACAAAATTCTTCTAAACACGGAAAATGCACTCTATTTGTTTTGCACATTCTGACCCACAGTGAACTGACTGTGACTGATACCAGAGTCAAAGGAGAGATGTCTGTGTCAAGATAAGAGCCTGCAACATAAAACGCAAGAGATCAAAAACAGGAACAAAGATTCGAACACATCCTTTCACCAAAGAGGATGAAATAAACAACAGAACGGCAATAATGTTCCACAACTACGTCAAGACATGTCCAAAAAATAATTTGATCTTTGTGGTCTGGATTAGAATTGAAAATACAACTCTCTCCAATCTTTGACTTCCTTTCTTGCAGCTGTGGTCACCCCTCTGTTCTCCCTTGGGTGCTGTACAGTATATGTCATTGTTGGATACGGAGTGTTGACATCATTGCTGAGTTAATGTTTTTTTCCTGGACCTAAACAGACCACAGCTTTGTGACAACTTGCACTTCTCTAATGCCAATTGTTTAGCAAGGCACCACGGTAACACCAATGCCATCATGACCGTCGGATCATGAATGAGGTCAGAGATGCTCTAGGATGATCTCAAGGCTGGACAAAGCATGGTTTTGTGTAAATTGTGTACATGATAAGGAAAACCCTTTTCCATGCTATGCCAGCTAAAAAATGAATTTGGTAAACCTATCTAAGCTGTGTTTGTAAATAATAAAATTGCATTACGTTTTAGTGCAATGAACATTAGCCGCTGACTTGCAAACTGGTGAAATTCATGTATTGTAATATGATAGCATGGGTGGCAAACATTAGCGTGTGAAAATGGATAGCTTGTTTCTTGAATGTCACAATTAGCATAGAAACGCAAGGCTAAATAATGCTGTTTCCTGACAGTTTTTTGTTATGGTGAGCAAAAGTGAAATGACATGAGTGTACGCTTTAGTTAAATTGACGTTTATTATTGTAATACCAATGTAGAATTATTTTTGTTGTGTCTCTTCCAATGTATGACACACTGGTTTTGCCTCAGCTTTGGCCTTGTAGTTTGCGAGTAGTGCCAGTCCACCAGTTGGTCTTGGCCTCCATATTGGTTTGGTCTATGTTTTGTGCCTCAGTTAATTTACTCAATGTTAACAACACATTGAAACTGTAACTTGATAAAAAAAACCAAAAAACAATACTACTGCCACATGCGTCGTGCCATCATTTTAGCTAGGCTTGACAAATCTTAGCTCATAACAAACATGGACCTACTGAATAAATCTGCATTTCACATGGAGGTTTTGCAGCTGGGCTCTCAGAGAAATCACATATGGCTGAAAACCAAACAACTGTTCTCTCATCTCTCCGTTCCCATCACAAGAACGAACCAAGCAGATGTGAGGCGGACCCCGCGTTGGTTAGCCTCGCGCTGGCTAATGATGTCAGCATCCACCTGTTGCCATGGTGCTGGTCCCTGCCTTGCCCTGGTGGGACTACGCGCAGTGAAGTGGCATTTGAGCTGGCAGCCAAGCAAATGAAATGTACAGAGACGGTTGATCTGATCCAAAGTATATGGGCTTTTCATTACGGCTTGTCAGTATTAGACCTCAGATGAGCTGCAAGAGGACTGACAGGAGACAGGAGCCGTTTTGACAGCCAGGCAATGTCGTTTTAGAGTATGTGATTTAAGCTTAAGTCTGACTAAGAAGGTAAGTGCCATCAGTGGAGCGTATAGACGACTTCATAATTCCTTCTGACAGATGCATGTATTTGCATATGTTTAACTAAATTCAATGGAGATTTCACACATATTCCATACAGCATATGTGAGTAACACATATAGGCTATAAATTTGATATGGAAATGTGTAGTGTGGTATGGTATATTCACAGTTGATCCGCTTCTCCTGTTTTGGAGTTTGGACCAGATTTGAACCCGGCCTGAACCAAGTCCATAAACAAGATCCGTAAACCAGGTCCATAAACCAGGTCCAAACTGTGGCTAAAATAAAACGGGTTATCACAATTCAGTCTGAAAAATCATGGTGCAATAATATTTTTGACAAATCAGCCATTGCAAATTTTGAGTTACAGCAACTTGGCTACACACGTCCACAATGAGCGAAAACACTTATGACCTCATTCACAATACAAGCTGGCAGCTGTGCCTATACGAACATGTGTCCAAGGTTGTATGGGTTCAAATACATCCATGCATTTGTACCGGGGACTACTTCCTGTCTTTGCCCCAGCATATCACCCATTCACAAACAGTGTCAAGAGCTTCCTTTCCTGCCTTTCGGACCTAACCCTCCGAAGTGAACTCTTGTCTTACACCCTTTCCTCCTAGTCCCTACCCCTCCTGCCTTGCTCCTTCCGCTCCCTCTTTCTTGTCAGCTGCTGTGGAGGTCCAGATGTGAGTTGGACAGGAAAACCGAAAGGAGATCCGCACCTCCCCAGTGACAAACTTCATTGTGCAAGACCGAGGCAAAGTTTTGAGACATGAACGCACAAATAGCTGTATGTATCGCAAACAATGGGGCCCCTCTAGACAACAAGGCGCAATTGTTCGATCTCTGTATGCGATTTTGGATCTGGCCACAAACCAAATGAATGGACTACAACATCTTGTAACATAAGTGTTGATATTTAGTTGGAGTTTTAACAAAAGGACTTCGCCAAAGCTTTTGTTCCAGGATGCGATCAATATAAAAGATTAACGTTTTTGCTGAATCTTGCGAGAATCTTGGCAACAATCCGTGAACCAGCAGAAGCTAAGCAATTACTTCCATAAAAAGGTAATTACTGTAAAGCATTTGAAAAGAGCCAACAATGGAAAACACATGTACAGTCGCACACCCACTTCACCATGTGGAATAAGGCAGAATAAGTGAATCAGCAAACATGGAAAGTTGAAGTAACAAAGAAAGAAAGAAAGAATTGTAGTGTTATACCTTATATACAAGTCAGTTCAGAGTATTTATACCTAGCTGATAAAGTGACAACATCATAACTAATCCAATCCATCAATGAAAGTTATATTGGTAATGTGAGTACTTACCCCGAGGTGGACCAAAGCTTCAAAAATCCCCAAAACTTGAGACTAAGACCACAAGCAACAAGTCTTGTACAGTGGGGAACAATGCATGACTACTGAGGCACAGTGGTCCAGTCATTCGGCTCCGCTCACATGGGACGTCCAGAGGAAAGGAGGGGAGAGGGAGGGAGTGAGGGAGGAGGGCTGGACTCAGGATAGACTACAGTACAGGGTTAAGGGGAGGGATCAGACGGAATGAATTTGGGCATTTCTCTTGCTCTGGTTCACTACCCTATATTCTCTTTTTGGGCTGTGTTCCACTTTCCACAATAAGTATATTCTGTTATTTCTATTAAGGTAATTATGTGCAGAAGAATTATACAGAACATGATTTTTCCCATAATTTATGCTTGGCTCTTCAATGCCGGGAATATAAGGGCTGGGTAAGATTTTCCACAAAGCAGTGTCCTTAACCATACAAATGTGTTGATATCCTGATAATTCTAAGTCAATGGAGCGTCACAGTAACTATACGACTCTAACATAGGGTGCATGATATTTTAAAATTTTTAAGTTTTCTGATACAACCTTATGAAGTATTTAAGTAAGCTAATCTTTTATGCAATATATCATCAAAAGATCTCAATTGGAGCTACTATGGTTATTGCTGGCACTGCTTTGAAGATTTCATTTGCATTACAAGTAAAGTCCAAAGTATGTTTAGAATTGTGCCCAACCATCATCATTCCTTTCTTTTAATAGCCCAATCTCGCTTCTCCCATGACCTTTGGAATTCCTTGGGATCCGGCATATTCCAAACTGGGACAATTTTCTCCTCTTCTTTCCCCCTTTGTTTCCCTCTTTGTCCCAACTTAACACTGAAGCTTATACTGGTGAGTAACGCATGCAAATAATTGTTGCTTTTAGCCGCTTCAGGTTTCCCATTCTAAAGATCGTCCCTCTGCCCTGGTTCGGCGCAGAATTTGGGACACTTGTGAATTAGGGCCTTTGAGAGAAGAGAGGAAAAAAGGAGTCTATCCCAAACTGGAGTAACCCTGTAATTTTCAGTTCTATGATTACATGGAGACAAATAAGCCACATTTCTACACTTTATTCAGTCATCTATGGTATGCATTTATTCAAGCAAACATTTAGTCTGGCTACTCATTGGCAGGTGCTGGTGAAGATGACAAAGACTTTCTATGGAAATTGGCTTAACTAATGCTAACACAGTGAACATCTGGTAACGGGGGCAAAGTGAGTTTTGGTGGAAATCTTTCAGTCAGCACCTTTGATATTATTATTATGAAGACAAGATGCAGTCAGCTCTTCCAAGACTGTCTCTAAGTATGATTGTCAGTATAGTCTTTAAAACTGACAGATATTTGTTCAATATGTTGAATACTTAGTGGCTATTGCAATAAACCATAAACAAAAGACTATTTTGGGACTTTTTTGGACTTGGTTTAATCCTCTTTAGACTTGAGTTGGTCTGTGATTTATAAGGCATTTTTGTGTTGAGCCCTATCTTATCCCATTGTTTTGGTGGTATTGTATTTATGTTAATTTTAGCACAAAAATAACACTAAAGGCAAAATATTATATGAGGTAGGACATAAACATATTCCGAAACACTAGATATAAACTGACATTGCTCTTTAGTTGCCAAGTATACAAAACATTTTCAAAGCATAAATTGTACGTTTTATAGACCACAAAGATATCTAAAAGCTGAACTAAAACTGGTGCAGATGTAGCAGCAGAACAAAGCCTTTGATCGTAGACTAATGGAGCACTGAGGACATAGACTTCTGCCCATGGAAATGTCAGAGTCATTCTTGAGGTTCATCAGTGGATTAAGTAGACAATGACATAACATATCCCTTTATGAGATGCCATTGCCACAGCAGACTGTCTCTCTAAACACAGTGATGGAACGTAACAAAGTAAAAGCAGTAAAGTACTGTATTTAAGTATAAATTTTAGGTATCTGTTCTTTACTTAAGTAGATTTTGAAGTGGATACTTTTTACTTTTGCTTCACTACATTTGAGAGCAGGTGTCTGTACTTCCTACTCCACTACATTTTGAACAGGACTGAAAAGTAAAAGTACTTTTTTATTATAGTTTGAGACTTGCTGAAAAGGCTGAGGGGTTTATTTTTTAACATAACTGTAGTTTGAGCAAAAAAAAAAAAACCGAATAAAAACATCTAGAAAAAATGATTGATTCAGTTGTTACTGTTGAACAAAATTCAGCACAGATCTTGATCAAAATCAAAATCTGTGTGAAATACTTTAACTTTTTACTCTTTAAGTACATTTTTAAATGGGTACTTTAATACTTTTACTTAAATAGATTTTTTCATGTAATAGTTTTACTTTAACTTGAGTATTGTTTTGCTCTAGTATCTGTATTTTTACTTAAGTAACAAAATTGAGTACTTCTTTCACCACTGACTAAATGTAAGATTACCAATATATTAAAACCATTCTCAAATTTGGAGATTGTCCTTAAGATAACCACGTTTGTCATAACAATTCACCAATCTCCAATTCACATTACATTAGAAAACCGGCCCCTCTCTCCGTAAATGCTGCTTCGCTCCAAACTGGCTCTTTGGTTGCTATCATACTCGCGGTCAGAATTCCAAATATGGAACCTGACTCCAAATTCGCCCCTATAACCACTAGCCTCGATGAGCTTCATTTGACTGGAGCTGAACACTATGGATGACGTCACACTCACTTAGTCCACTTCTTTATAAAGTCTATGTATTTAACTCAAACTATGTCCAGGTGCTTCTCCGAGCTAACAGCAGCAAAGCGCTAAGCTGCTATAGCTATAAGTAATACAATAATTAGCATTCTTTGAAGTTTGTATATTTGTGAATAATGGCCATTCATATTCATCACTTTAGGTTAAACAGTGCAGATGATGTGATGCGGGCCTAGTGTCCTGTGTATCTTCTTCATAAACCAGGACAGCCGGAACAGTGCATCCTGTTTAGAGCATCAGTCACAACATTTAGAGAAGCCAACGCAATGCAGAGGTCAGCGTAAACAGGCCGAGAAGGAATTACAAAGAGGGACTTTCTACCATGAACGCTTTGGCCAAAATATATAAACAGCAGTGTACAGGCATGTGCTGGAATACAGATGAGGGAGAAATGCGGTCAACATTCTTCGCTCAAATGGTCACTTAGAACGTTTCCTCTGAGCAAGGGAATTTGTTATGCTAATAATACTGTAACTGTTATTTAATTTATATCTATGCAATACAAACTGGCTCTGAAGAACAAAGCAGGCAAAGCCACAGAGGAGTTAGCAGTACTTGAGGAAATATACAAAATATGGTGGAGGAAAAAGTAACCAAAGAAATGTGTTATTTGTATATAGCCATACTATCACTACTATTCCATCCACAACGGGTCTAAGGCAAAAGCGAGGCAGTCAGTCTAGCACCGTTGGCCCACCTGACCACCTCTAATTACTCACTCAACTTACCATGAGGTGTCTTGCCCGAGGACGCAACAATAGCATTAACTGGTTCGAGGTGAGATCCAACCACCAACCCACCACTGCAACCCCATATAAGCGAACGTGCATCACACTTGTAAAGCGGATCCGCAATTGGTTAGCAACAATCTGCTGCAATAAACCCGTTCTTATTCATTTTACAGAGCAGTTGTGCACTATTACAGTTTCATCTGGCCCATTACATCAAGTCTAAATCAAATGTCATTTTGTGAAAGCCATTTGCACTACTTTGCCCTTTATTAATTTTCCCTCTTGTTTTACAGTCGCTCCTCTCCTTTGTGCACACTGAAAAACTCATCAAAACCCTTGGAATCAATTAGTGGAATGTAAATAGGCCATTCAATTACCGCGGGCTGCCAGCGCTGGCCTGTTCCTCCCGAGGCAAACAATCAGGCTGAAGACACAAATTAACAGAGAACAAGAACACTTTGTCTGAAGCAGGATCGCCCACCAGCAACACGGCCATGACACCGCCGAGAGACTGGGAGCGGTACTGAGCGCTGAGACAACATGTCAGACTGTTAATGCGGGTAGTTCCACAGTGGTACGATGGCAGTACGTTTTATAACGGTCAGAAATATATAGCTTTCGGTATCTTACTTCAGGGGTAAATGCTCTATGAAGGTACAAAGTCTTGATGTCTCTCAATACTCAGGCCTGTCACGATAACAAATTTCTAGTAAATCTAGACGATAAATGATAATATTGAAACCAAACCAAATCCCGAAAAACTATTATAAATGTACATTATAAAAAAATACATAAAAGTTATTTATTCAACCTTCTACAGCTCAAATCTTATCATATTGCAAAAAAATAACCAAAAATATCCCACTACTGCAATGAAAAAGTACCCACGATACGATACGATACTGACCCCCAAAATATCATTCCATCTGTCATGTATTGAACTATAAGTCCATATAGTGATTATTGTGACAGGCCTATCAATAGTCCATAAATAAATTGAGATTTTTTGTTAATAACTAGCCCTTGAGTATAGAGATAGTATTTTGGATACTTTTGGATAGTATTTTTGAATAAACGTATTTGGATATTGTACAGGAACTAGTAATTCCTTTTGCCATTTGGTGGATTTATATTCGTAGGTTCAACTTTTGGAGAGATTTAGGAACACAACACATAGGTCTGTCACGATAACACATTTTGAAGTGCGATATATTGCTGAAGAAAATAAAAACTAAAACTCTTCTATATGTGCAGTACTGTTAATGAGCTCTCAAATCTCAAAAAGTTCCTCACTAGTACAAAAAAAAAGTGCCCACGGTAAATATTGACCACCAGAAAGTGTTGTTCCATCCGTCATGTATCGAACAATAAGTGGATCGTGACACGCCTAACAACACGGTTCCATCATTTCCAGCTATACTTCGCAGCTAAATACTTGAGTCAGTTTTGTGTCTGAATAGCTGTGAGGAAAGTGCTGAAAGTGAAGTATTTAGCCACAAAAAGGGCAATGCATTGTTAAATAACTCTCTGATATTAATAAAATGTATTAGAAGTCCAATGATTTCCTTCTATACCAAGGTCCCTTTGTCCTTAAACAGGGTGACAGGCTAACAAGGGCTGTGCCTGCACACTGACTCAGAATACTGATCACCCCTGTGCATAAGAGGACTTCCTATACACACGGCAGTGCACACTAGCATATGTACAGGGACAAGGCAGCAATCACCATCTGTTAGCCGCAACGCGCTAATGAGTCCAAATGCTACAAGAAAAATAAACGAGAGAGAGATTGACAAGCTTTAGACATTTTAATTTAACTGAAAACTTTCTAGACAAAGATGATAAACGAAAACTGTATAAATCGAACACATTGAAATACAGTATATGTAACAATAGTACATAAAAGAGTAACAAGTTGGGAGGCCACTGGGAATACCAGGTACCAGGCAACAGTTGCTCTAGTGCAAACTGATGTTGTGTCCTTAAGCAAGGCACCCAACTAGCCTATTATGAGGTGTGTACTTGAGTGTTGGTGGCCAATGTCATAGAATGGCAGCCTTGCGTCAGTCAGTCTGCCCCAGGGCAGCTGTTGCTATAGTATAACTTACCACCAGTGAGTGTGTAGTGACTGAATAATGCACTGTAAAGTGTTTTGAGTGTCTTGAAATAAATCCAATGCATTTTTATTATTATTATTACATTGCATTACATTGCCCCTATCAGTACTGCTAATAAGCTAATGCCTATAGTGTTAACATTTACTGTGTACTGTGCCTAATATTACTCACTCACTATTACTCCTGTTACCATAATTATAAAGTAAGTATTTAAACAAAAGTGCAGTATTTCATTTTCATGTTGGTGGTTACACTGCACACAAGCTACTCAATACAATCCTAACCACAGACAACACAGCATGAGACGAAGCATATATCCTACAGTAAATCTTACACGTAAAAGCCTACAAGCTGTTTGACCTCACTGACTCATTGCACCACTAGATGGCAGTAAAGTTTTGGTCTCACATGACACACACACACACACATAACAAATCCACACACACGGAGGGGTAGACATGCCAGAATGGGGAGTGAACGTGATGAAAGACCACAGTAAAAAGCAGACAAGCAGACTCAACCACAAAGCACGTATGGCTGAGGGCTAGACACAAACCGTGCAAGGTCTCGTACACACACACTATCAATGTCAAAGTTTTCTGCTCCAAAAGGAACAGTGCCAGTGCATTTAGCTGCAAAAAGGTTATGAAGGCCACTAGATCAGACTGATGTGTGGGGAAGTGCTCTTGTCCTCGCTGAGTGGCACCAGGCAAAAAAATAAATAAATAAATAAATGACATGAACATGCCATCAGCATTCAGGACTTCAGGACTTGTTTAGCGGTTTAATAAAAAAAGGTGCATATATAAGTGCATATTGGTAAAGGTTAAAACAAAAGGGAATCTAAAAGCTCCAAACCCAGCTCCAGGGAACTGACCCTATCTTGCAATGTTAGTGACAACAACAGAATAACATGGACTTTAATCAGAGATCTCAGTTGAGGAGAATTAGCTATTTTCTCATCTAATGCAATCAGTGTTTTAAATGATTGAACTGTTGGGCGACAGTAGCTCAGTTGGTAGAGCATTTGTCCACTGATCCCAAGGTTGGCGGTTTGAATCCCGCTCTTGATATAAACATCATTGGTAGAGCTTCCACAGTTGAATGCTGTTGTTGTGCCCTTGGGTAAGACATTTAACCCACCTCACCCCCAGTGTCTGCGTACACTAGTGTATGAATGAGTGAGTGGTTCCTTGATGTAAAGCGCTTTGAAGATGGAAAATTGCTATAAAAAATGTGGCCAAATGTAAAACAGACCATTTCGAAACGTACATTCTTAAGGTGCACTATGTAACTTTGCCTTGTCTCCATGGAGATCATATTTCTTTGCAAGCAATATACTATAATATGGCATTAAAAGCAGGTCAGAGCTGTGAATAGGCGACCTCCTCCCTCCACACTGTTAGTGTCAATATGTTTACAGCAACATTATTGACAATATACTTGCAGCACTGAATGGACAGAGACTATGAATTAGCATCAGTAAGTAATCATATGAGCAGATACTAACCTTGTCCTCAAAAATATATTAAAAGTACTTTCAATGTAAGCCTAACAAACAATATTTGCTGACAAGACCTGTTTTTCATTCTTGGTGGCACCATGCGAGCTTGTGTGAGTGAAATAAAATGAACAAGCACTGTGTATTCTGTATTTGTTTAGTGCCGTGGGGTTCGTCGAAGCTGCTTGAGTGTTGATGAAGGGAGACAAGAGAGCTGGTGGAAGCACAACTATTAGATTTCGCCCTGAGCTGTGGTATATAAAAAAAAGAATAGAAAAAGCATGACCACAGACACATAAAGCTTTTTGTGTAGATGTTTGAGCACAGGAAAAGTGGCCATGCTGTCCCCACCAGAGGGTTAGGTCACATATAGTAAGAGTGGAAAAATAATGTGATTTTATTGACTCCACTTGATATTATGAGAACACGTTACACTTTATGGCAATTTATGTAGCATTTGGCCATAAAAGCAAAGGTGTCTGCTGATGTGAATGGCGTTTATAGAGAAACATGAGAAGAAATGAAAAAGCCAGAGCATTAAGTGGAATTTTTCTGGCATTAGATATTTGTGAGTGACGGGCTACAGAAATGTATGCGGTTTAGTTCTATTTACCGACCAGTTAAAAAAAAAGAAAGGGCTCATATTACACTATTTTCCGATCTATGTTATAATGTTGTTTCCTCTTCACAAACATACCTGCAGTTGCGTTTTGTTTCATTCACACATGTTTAACACACAAACCCTGCATATTTAGACTGAATTCTTCTCTCAGACAGAAAACACTCTGTTCCACCTTGTGATGTCATGTGGTAATACAGGAAGTACTCCAGTGTGTTTTTAAACTCCATAAACCTTGACTAGAATCATTTGGATAATTTCAGCCCTGGAATTGCCAATCTCTAATGAACAAAATGTAAAAGGAGCTGTTAACATCAAATCTACCGCTTCATGACATCACAAGGTGGAACAGAGCATTTTGAGGTTTGGTGACGTAGACAGACTAATACTGAAGCGTTATGCAAACGTGTGAATGAAACAAAACTCAATTCTGGGTATGTTTTTTATGCTAACATGGCTTAAAGCTCACAAAAGTCCATGTTGTGTAATATAGGACCTTTAAATTCCAAAGAAAACATTTACTTAGCATAACTGCATTATAATAGGGTCATTGAAGTTACATATACTTTGATAATAGTGACTTGGGACTGGAAGAGAAGATTATGACTGTAAAGGTTAATAGAGTATAAATGTAGGTAAGCAGACTGTACAGGTGCTAGTTAACCATTAAGATGTGTGATGAAGGTTGCAGTTTTGGAGGTCATGGTCCACAGACAAGGACAGTGACAAACAGTAAACATTCATATTTTTAAAAGACAGCCATACCAGCGTCTCCACATCTTGGACTGAAGTGTATTGCACTAAATCTCTCCTCTTTTAAAGCTACCATCTGTGAAAGTATCTCTTTCTTTTACCCCCCATCCCCCGGCAACAATAAGGTACACTTTATTGTAGGAGCAGGAGCTTGGGGACCCATCTCCAGATCTTGAGCTAGTCTTGGTCAGGACTACCTTAGCTGGAGGATTGTTTTGGAATAACAGGGAAAAACATGCTAATGAGTCCAGAGGTGGGCAGTGTACAGTGATGAACAATACAATTTAAACAATATCAACTTTACATCATCAGTACAAGAGCCAAACTTGTGCATAAGAGTATTTTACTGAGCATATAACATCCTGCATTGTCTATAAATATCATCATCATCATCTGCCATGTCCACAGTGATGATATGCCCAAGATATTTCATTTTAGTTGTAACCCTCAACACAACATTGGACAGGCAAAAATCAGGATATCTCATGTGCTCGTCCTCTTTGGTCCTACAGATCATGATCATACTAAGCTGAACAGATGTTGAGTAGGCAGACAACCTCCTATTATTAAACCTAGACTATATTTACTTGACTTTCTGCATTTACAATAGTCAGCAAGTCCAACGATATCTCATGCGTAATGAACAATAGCGGTGACACAGAACACCCCTGCCTCACACCCTCGGATGGTTTCATCTTAATCCCATCTCCTGTCATTCTAAATCACCCCTTTTACATTCAGAATAGTCTCTGTGTCTCCGGTGACCCCTAAAGGCAAAGGCGTAAATTGAATGAGTGATATAAAATTGCTATGCATGTTCTATCTCCTTCATGTATTGTCATTCCCTCTGTGTGTCATCTTTTGTCTCCATCTACCTCGCAGCTCTAAAAATGGCGGGTTCATGGGTCATGGTGCATTTCGGTGCGCTGCGGTGATTGCCTGTGATTACGCTCGGAATTGCACCCCTCTCTATCCACGGAGCACCTCCTTTGAGCTCATCTGGCTTGGGCTGGGCTTTTCCACGCTAGAGTCATTAACTGGAGAGAGAGCTGGAGAGAGGAGGAAAAAAACTCACTAGGGAACCACTGACACATTTCCTTCAACCTTGACATTGCCCGGAGGTGAGCCCATTCATTGTGCATGGTTGTGGGATGCTACAGTCGTGTGAATTAAAGCTTCGGGAGGCGTAAAGGTTATTCGGTGTGCAAGAGAGTCCTATTCCCGAGGCAGACTCTGAAGTGTAAGGACACGTCGATGAGAGGATAAGTATAGTGGAGTAAGTTGGAGGGAATCAGGCTTCAACCTTATAGTCAACACTTTATATGCAAATGTCTGTCTATACTGCCAGAAAACAATTTGTACTTGGACTTTTATATTAAAACTACTCCTTAATGTAGTTAGTTCAAGGTGCTGTACTTGATTTTTACAGTCTTAAAAACGTGGAAAACAGAACTGGTTAATTTTAAATGGTTTGCAGTGGTTCAAAGTTATTCTACACTGACCTTATGCATTTCGAACCTGTTAATTAGTCACAGTGATGAGTTGAGTGAAGAGCTGTTTATACAATACATTTTTACTTGGGCAAGACGTGGTTTGCTCAAATATGTGGGTTAAATTGGGTATAGGGCCTTAAACTCACACTGATTTTGATTTTAAATATTGCACAGCATGTCTACCAGTCAGGCACGATGACTTCTTTTTTAGCTTAAAATGTACTGTTATAATATCCACATATCCATATTCTCCATAACATGAGTTGGTCTAGATGTGCATAGTTTAACACGGTTTACCATCTTCGACATTCACAAGATTCAAGCACATATTTAAATTTGATCAACACTCTAGCAGTGTCAGATAAGCCAGTCACAGTAGATGTAACCTGACAGTGAACCTGACAGCCTCCTCCTGTTAGTCTAAAACTCCGATGGGGGTTGTGCAGTTTGACACAAGAACATGACAACTGACAAAACGTCACGTAAACTGCATTTGGAATGTTGTTTACAGTATAAATCATATTTTAAAATTAGTGTGAAACTCAAAGCTGGACAAACCAAGATCAGCTCGAGGACAAGAGAAAAAAAACCCAATCAAATCTGCCTTGGGTATTTTCAAAAGAACTGGGCAAATAATTTCGAGGTCACTCTGCAACCAGAATGAGTATAAGAATCTTGTCACTGTGGTGAAGAAGAGATGAAAGGCTGATAGTTCTGCTGCTGTGGTGAAGAGTGAAAGCAGATTGAGAGGATGCAGAATGTTGAAGGGGAGCAAGAGTGAATTTACATACATGAGTGGCTTGAGATGACATTGGTTAAGCAGACAAGAAGCTGTGAGCAAAAGACTGAAAGGAAATACCAATGTTCATGGTTGATTTTGTTTTTATTTTCAAGAGTGCAAATTAAGATATAGGCTATAGGAAGAGGTTGTTGTCCCCTTTGCCCAACTAAAGAGTAAATTTAAATCTGAGCATGGTTCAATCCGGAAAAAATCTTGTACATTTTGGCAGTGACTTCAAGTATGTCAACTGTTGCTTTCACCGCATACCTATGTACTGTCCAGGAATCTCTAACACCCATCTGTAGGCCATGTAACTACAGCTGCTGCCTTACCCGTGTGCCGCCCTGAGCTTTGCCTGCAGGCTCCTCTCCCTCTCTCTGTCTGTCTTTGGGCTGTTTATGTTGGGTATAATAGCCCTTTGCGAGTGGAGTGATGGCTGATCCTGATGTATTCTGTACCTCTGATCCCCAGGGGAGATTGGAGCGCAGCCAGCCCAGCGTAATTAAAAAGGCATAAAGACAGATCAAGCCCTCCGCCGCTAGCTTTGTTCAGGGGGGCGCCTGCGGGCCGGGTCCACTGCGCGTCCTCCGCTGTCAAGCCATGGGGAGCTCATTTATTAAAGGGCTCAATGGCTTTATTCTGGATTTTGATGAGAAAGTCTGGGCTGGAAGAATAAACACTCATCGGGTTGACACGGAAGGTGATAGACCACTAATTAAACGCTTCTTTGAAAACGTGTGGTCCTTGGGATACATAAAAGATTTCCATAGCTTTACAATGAAATAGTCATGTTAGCGAACGGGTAGCCATACCTCATTCATTTACAAGCAAAGCAGGTGCGGAATCATTCCCTTTTAAGCAATTTCCTGAAGCCAACCAATCACAATGCTAACAATGCTAACAATGCTAACACTGCTAACGGGTTAATCATAATTTGGGAATAACTGAAGTAATTGACCGATGTTTCCGTGGTATTCGTGGGTTTCAGCTTCCTGTTGTAGGCCACATTTTCAAGACCTTTCCCCATTCAAAAAGTATGATATTTTGTTTAAAATTGTTAATCACTACGCCAACAGTCCTAACTTTCATCACTCTGAAACCCATGAATTGGCAAATATGTCAGGTGCGAAACATTTCCAAGACCTTTTCCCATTCAAAAGATATGATATTTTGTTTAAAACTGTTAATCGCTACGGCAACAGTCCTAATTTCTCATCACTCTGAAACCCATAGATTGGAAAAAATGCTAAACAAATGTCTTATGAATAATGCAATAGATTAAAACCAATGACTTGTTACAATTTCAAGCTAATTTAAAAATACCACAAGGTCAAAAAGTCAAGCACATACTCTGCATTCAACATGTCCTAACTTTGTACAGTAAGTCCTACACAAAGAAGGGATAAGCTGCATATTCCAGTTGCCGTATGTGTTAAACCTCTACTTGCCTCTGTTGCAAATTACTAATTCAGTTTCCTCTCGGTGCACTGCAGATGCACACTGCTTATCAGAGCTATAATACATAAGTTCAAAAATTCAATTCTCACCTCCTCTGACTGGATGCTTTCTCGTCACAAATCGGATTATTTACACCCACAGCAAGCGAGCGTCAGAATGATCAACGCTGAGGAGAATACACGGGTACAACTGCTAAATCGCAAAGTACTGCAACGTGAAGTCGAGGGAAAGGTAAAGCAAAGTTCACGGGTCTGACTTTGATTGTAAGAGCCATGTTGGATTTCAAGGCTCTCCTACCAAGAACAGCTCATCCAAGACCAAAACCACGAGCCACTGTGTATTTATTTAGCAGTGATTGTTGCTTGTGGGTTGGGTGGAAGCGTATTATAGTAGATAGGAGCAGTAGGAGTTGCATTTTGTTTTTTGTCAATGAACTGTGGTTAGCCTGATGATGCAGGACAAAATGATTATGATTATGTTTCTGGCTAAGCTAAAGTTAGACTGTTTTGGATGGATAGGTGTTGTATAAGGAGTCATTATTGTTATTGCTTCAGCTGGTATAGTAGAGTGGATCAGATTTTCAAGGAGAGGTCATCAAGTTTAAGCCTATTTTTTCTACACTGACGTATTTTTTCTTTTCCAGTGCTAATTTTGCCCTTGTGTTTTGACCCAACTCCATGCATTCTTACATTTTTAAATCTCATAGTTAGACATTAAATTGTATGCCATATTAACAAAACATTTTTGGTGGAGAGTCTATTATGAAGACAAGCAAATGACGCAACCAGGCCAAGTTACGGATAAGATCTGTGGAGAGGCAAATGCACTCAAAGCAAGAATGCATGTTTTTGTTTTGCCATTTAGATATTTTTTAATATTTTTATACCTAAATAGACACACCTAAAACACTAGAAATGTTACATAGTGCACCTTTAATGCAACCCTCTGCATTTATCTGGTCTTAGGACTGGCACAAATAGGACACCACCTTGTAATCCCTGGAGACAAGATTGATAATATTGCACACATGCTCCAGAGTAAAGAACCTTTAAGGGATCAACAAGAATTCATTTTCATTCTTTGTGCTTTATCAGCCTTAATGGGCGACATTTTTCAAACCTAAATGGAAAGATATCAAGCTTCAGATGTGTAATCAATGTATATTTATGAGTGTAACGCGATGACCATTTAAAATAATCAATATTCAGCGCCTGGCCGATTATAAGGCTGTTTGTTTATGGCAGCTGAGGTATGCCCTTGAGGCCCCATTCAACAACCAGTGTTCTCATATATCACTGAACACCATATCGCACCGGTAAATAAGCACTTTCAACTTCCACGCCCCCACTGGAGATGCACCAAGCAAAATGTATACACCACAATAATGACAGGTTTCTATATGACTGTCCAGTTCAAATAGACTGTGGCTGTGAATGTAGTTCTAAATGATAGCCCGGTAGACATTTGTCATATTGATCGTTCTTCACAAGAAGGTTCAAACTACAGCTACTATTTCAAAAACTACAAAATATACAGTTTTGCAGCAACTAAAGTGCGTGACAGTAAGTTTGGCAAGGACATGAAGCTGCTCATAATAGACTTAGACAAACTTTATTGAGTCACAAAGGAAATTACTTGGACACAGTGCCACATAATTACAACAAAGCAAATAACAAAGAGCAAAAAAGGTTATAAAATACAAATTTCAAAATCATTATAATTAAGTTTTATTTTTCTAGATAAAAAAGACTTAACTGTCGTCAAACTCAATGAGGTTAAAGAAAGAACCATCAAGCTAAGGTATGTACTGCTGATGCATTAACTGGATAAATGGAAAAACATATATCTATACATAATCATTTACTGTCATCTATGGTAAGTTCGGAATAACCCTGAATATTGCACTCCGCTTTGGTCTAAAAAGTATAGCTTCCAAATGCGTAGATTTCCATCTGTTCCTTGATTTTAGGGATGGGCGATCTACTGGTTCCAAAATCGATGAATTGATATATTTTTAGGCACTGCCCTATTGTCTGTGTGCCCTTTTGAGCAGACTAATGAGTCAAAATGGAAACAGAAACACGTTTTATGGCTGTATTTTTACACAAATAATTTTATATTCCAGATAAAAACATTTCTTTTTTTTTTTTTTTTTTACAAAAATGAGTATAAGTATCATCAAAAGCAGCAGGCCAAATATCAGATATTGTATGGGCTCAAAAAAAAAAAAAAAAAAAAAAAAAAAAAAAATCCATATCAGCCCTTGATTTACCTAGAATCTATAACAGAGCATAGGGACAAAAGACCTACTGTCCTGTAATGTACCTATTTAAGCTGGTTCTCTTATGGAGAGGAAATCAGTTCTGCTGCGTAAGCTAACATGACCCAACCCACACTAACATCCACACACCCAGGTCCATGCAGTCTATACCCCCTCAGTCATACAGCCATAGAAGCTCTATAGTAACCATCTTCTTCCTCTGTAAAGGAACTGATCCAAGCTTTTTCCCAACGCCATTAAATATGCATTAGTCGCACCCTTTCATGTGGGGGCGCCGCGCTGTGTTTTGTGTAAGAAGTCCTTAGGATATTTTCTGATACTTGCAGCGCACCAATTTTTATCTTCATCTTTTAATTAAGCAGGAGAATGGGGGCTTGTGAGGAGAGAGCTAATCTTTATTAAATGGAGTTTCTGGGCCAGTGCGTCGCTTCCAGGCTGGTTAGGAAACAAACCAACTCCAACAAACAGCCTGATCCTCTGCCTCAGTCTCTCCTGATCCATTCTTTTTCATCAATTAACCTTGAAAAGTCACATTAACAGCTCCAAAGAAAAGCACACAGGGATAACATAGGCATAACATGAACAAAAGGAATAATTAATTTACCTGCCATGCCTGGTCTGTTGAATGTAATGAGCTGGAACAGTCTTACACAGTCATGTTTTAGAAAAGATGCATTAGAAATTGTCCATCCTGCCTATTTATTTATGTATTTATTTATTGACTTATTTGTTTGTTTGATAGGGACAAGTATATAATTAGACATGTAGCATATTACAACATTTATAGCCAAGGGTAATTTGCAATGTCTGTCACTAAAAGGATTTTTACAGAAAAGCAAAAAAAAAAAAAAATTTTTTTATCTATCTAGCATTTATTTCATTACATGTGTTTTTATTGCTTAAACATACCTTGAAAAACAATTCGTACTGGGAGCCGGGTCGCGTCTCCACTGATCTGACCTGTAAGTCTGGCCCAATGCGTCAAAGCTTGTCTGGTCCAAGGAGCTTAATGCCATACTGTGGAACTTTCAAAGCAATAACACCAGGAAAGAAGCGGGTGATGTGCCTTCCAACAAAAAAGCTACGCAGTGCACCAAACCGTAGGGTATTCTTTTAAAATCAATACTATGTTATTTTGACAAAGGACAGGGAACATTGCAACCTATTTTTTTCCATCATGGTGACTCTTCCATCACCACAATCCTCTGCATACTCTCCGCCCACGTCAGCTCTGCTCTTGACAATACCATTTTAACAACACGTACATATTTTGTAAATACAACTTAATATTTTTCCCATTGCACGTACTGTATTAAAATGTGTTATCTGAATTCATTCACAGCTCACATTAAATAAAATTAAGAATGCATTATTGTAACACAGCGGGGTAATATCTCTCTCCTTTTCTTTTGTTCGCAGTGGAGGGCTGTATTAAGCAGTTGTAAGTCCTTTTGCCTTGGGCCTGGCTCTGTCTTGTAGTGGGACCAGGGAATCAATCATGTCTTGACAGTCTGTATAGGAGGTCTGCAGTGGGATACCTCCGCTGTGCCCACATAGCTGGAGCTGCACCTTTCACCACTACACTATTTCTACGTTCCCCTAGTGGCCGGTCTGCCCCACTGTCTGTAATTAAAGCCAGCCAAGGGAAACGGAGATAGATCAAAAAGGTATTGACACAGAGGCAAAGGCTGAGGACCGGCTGTGCTCATTGCCCAAGGGCTCCCTCTAATGATTATATTCGGAAGAAATTTCTATACATGTTATCAAAAAAAGGTTTAGTTTTTTAAAAAATATTTTTCTTAATTTGATTTTGGTCAAATATTTCAAAAGGCAACACAAAAAAATATCTTAAAATCTCTAAATGGTGATGGAAAGGATTACAGCAAGAATTTATGGGTTTCAGAGTTAAGAAAGATTAGTATGGCTGACATAGCAAGTAACAATCGAAAACAACATTCATCAGAAAAGTAAAAAAATGTATCCCTGCACTGAAGAGCACCTTAAGGACATACATGTGTCCATCCAAGTAGCACTCCTGCCTGCTATAATGCTACAAAAACATCCCATGGTCTGAAGTCCTCAAAATGGCGTCCACACCAGAGACTGTATATATAAATGGACATAGCTAACCTGCTAGCCGCCGCATTCCACAATAGGAGTGAGCATGGGGCACACTTACGGCTCCACTGACTCTGGCTCTAATTCACTTTACATTGGAAAACTGTCGCCCCTCTCTCTGTAACTGCTGCTCAGGCTCGTCATTTTGGTTTTAAAATGTTTGTATTAACCCGTTCTACATGATCCTGGTATTTTTATTTCGCTATTGTGTCCATAACTGAAGATATGAACATTAATAACAGACCAATCAGGCACCTTCTTTCCCCGAGGTTGCTCCCGCTAGCATTAGCAATAGGTTTGATTGACATCGTTGCTAAGCGCCTGTTCCCTGCTAAACCAACAGTGTGGGAGGGAAGGGGCGTTAACCTTCAACAGCCTGGCTCCGGATTGGCTCTTTGGTTTCTATGATACTCGTGGTTGGAATTCCTAATATGCAACTTGGCGCCAAATTCCCCCATATAACTGCTAACCTCGATGAGCTTCATTTGACTGGAGCCGAACGCTCTGGGTGACGCACTCCCTTAGTCCACTTCTTAATACAGTCTATGGTCCATATGCAGGAATATATCATGTGATTGCACAAGTCTCCCTATTTTCCACAGACATTTCTTGGCACCACAACCTCATATCCGTAATGCTATTTAACTGGAGCGGTTTCATTTGCATGTTCTCACCTTGTCTCCAGGTTTCTCAAGCGTCCACCCACAGCACAATATTACACAGTAACTAGTGGTAATAAATGGCCTGTAGGTGTGAACAGTTGTCAGTGTCCATACGCCAGAGCTAACATGACCTTTGAACCTGCCGTGTACAAGCCGCCCCCAGGCCCCACCGACTCGCTAGTGATGAGTAATTATATAGAAAATAAATGGCGCTACACCAAATTGGGAACAGCATGGAAAACCTATAGCGAATAGGACCTAGGGCTTCGAATACAGTGGCAAATAATACAGCATTTGACAAAGATAGCTTCAAGATAATTTGGAAAAGTTAGTACTAGATGCCCTTCCTGTCACATCCAACCACTTTTGGTAATCAGTACCAAAGAGTAGTAGTAGTAGTAAGCGCCGTGATAGAGGATACAATTGTGGGTATGTTTCAAGAGTAGGACGCAAACCATAATCGTGCTTCATACAAAAGATGCTATACACCTTTGAATCCCACTTGTCCATTACATTTGAAAGTTTAATTACAGATCCCCACCACTGCTATACCCAGCAGTATTTAGCCATATGGAGACAGACTCTAAAGGTCACAGCATGGGGACATCCGCAACGCAGAGCCCCCCCAGCAGGTGGCACTCTCCTCTCTGGGGGCTATAAAACACCAAAGCACATCTGTTCTACCAAACCTCTCTCACACACATATGCACACGCACACATCTCTACACAGCTGTATTTCGTTGGATTCTCTCAAAGCCAGGGACGCCATCTCTAGAGAGCCACTAACTTCACTTTTGATGCTCAGCACATTCTGTAAGCAGCGTGCCCTTCATGTGATTAAGTGCGAACAAACAAGCCGCGCTGTGAGTGAGGCTGTACACTGAGAGGGGGGATGACATTTTGGGAAAAGCTAACAAGAGCTAACACAAGAGGCTGAAGGGGCACCATGGCATCCCCTGTTGAACTTCAATCAACCACACATCCTTCCTAGCCAAGAATGTTAAGTGAAATAGTTTTCTGGTTCTGTCCGGTCTCGCCCAAGGCACCATTACACTTCTATATCAACAGCCGTGATTCACTTTTTATTAGGTATCCATGGGTTTCAGAGTGAAAAATTAGGACTGTTGCCTTGGCAATATATCTTTTCGTTCTCAAGACGTTGCACATAACAAGAAAATGCAACCCATTTTGCATTTTAACCATTTTAACAAGATAAACCTATATGGCTTTCTGTTGTTGTGGTATGGAGCAACATCTAAACCGCAGCAGCAGAACCCCCAGCCACCTCAGCCTCTTCATCTCCTCCGCTTCACTACCAATAATGAGAAATAGTTTGTACTAATTCAGACTCAAAAGCATTTAGATTATGCCAATCCAGCTAAAAACATGACCAGCATTACCATACCAAGCTGTCTATAATTCACAATCATCTCTGGAGACAGGATAATGTCAAGACCCAGTTCCTTCTCCTATCCTTCAACTTTCTGCCAATTATTCCAAAATAGAAACTCATTAACATAGTACATAATATGACCTAATTTCTTCAAGACTGGCTGCATATAATGAAGCTTGCCTATAGGGTTTAACATCGGGAGAAATGCTAATTGTCAGTGCATAAAGCTATCACCAATGCATACAAGATCAACTGATGCTAATATTCGTTCCAAGTTGCAGTGTTGCATGCTAACGTTAGCTGGTTCCATGTGGACGGTGGGGCCTGTAATGAGCGTGTGGGTAGCAGAGTCGCGCTGTGTGCTCAGTATTGATCTGCTGCACCGCTGGGACAAAAGGAGCAGGATAATGATGACTATCTGTGATCTCTGAGTCCAGCCCAGTGCGCTCTGGCTCTGTCTGCTGCCTGTGCGTGACTGCATGGGAAAAAGACAGGAACACTTTTAATGGCCAAGATCAGGGCTGTGGGCGGACATGGTAGTGCCAGACAATACATAATGAGCATGTTTAGACGCTAATGGGTTTATTAAAAAGGTAGATGCTTTTGCTGTTTTAAGACGTTGCAGTTGTGTGATTCATGCTTTTTAGCCAAACTTTTATACTTTTTTCCACAGCTATCAACTGTTTTGTGTGATTTTTGTTCATTTACATTTTAGTGATATGCATTAAGTGTCTCTCTAAGCACTGCCGATATTTTTTAAAAATGTTTAGGTAAAAGAAAAATTCAAATCTGTCAACTGAAAAAAAGGTGTAGGAGTGAAGACATTTCGCTGCTCATCCAAGCCGCTCCTTCAGTTCTGGTCAGATTACTAGTGGACACTGCCTTATATCTGTCTGAAGGGAGGAACTAGCAACACTGATTATATTACTGTCATTACTTCCAAACTAGCCAGCTTCAGGGTTGAGAAAACACTTCCTGAATGTCTCGCCAAAAGGCTGGGAATAAAAAGTAAGGCAGTGTCACCACAAACAATGAATACACACTGTAACAATGGGTTTTATGAACGTTATTATGTCAACTGTCCTGTACAGGCCTGTCACGATAACATATTTTTAAGTGTGATATTTTGCTAAAGTAAATATAGTCGATAAACGATAATATTGAAACAAACCATGAAGCAGAATTATCCCCCAAAAATTATTCTAAATGTATAATATTGTTAAAAAATACAACCTGCAAAAAATAAATAACAAAATTGTATCTATAATGAGTGACAGAAGTTCATAATTCAACCCTCTACAGCTCAAATCATGTCGTAGAACAGAAAAATAACCCACATTTTCCTACTAGTGCACTAGCTAACACTTTTCAAGACACTCGAAGGTACTTTACATTAGTATAGTATTTAACCTGTGGGCTAGTGGATCTGACTGGTCAACCAACGAGCTTTATGCTAGACCACTCAGATCCGTCTACATTTGCACTTTGGCAATCGGCCTTCAGTCTCCTGCTGAGGCTGATCATTTGTTTAAGTCGATCTGCTGTCTAAAGAATACACATAAAGTTTAACTGGAACACTTTAACGGGAAGAGATAACGCCACAAAACGTGTCTACACAGCTCTCTTATAGATTTGTGATAAAAAAAGACTGAGTGAGTTTGTAGTAAATTTATATTACATAATTTGGGAAGGAAAAAAATCGGCCCTACATATTGGCCCAAAAATAACAGTAGAACTTATCGGCCATCGGTTTCACTGGATTCTAAACAACTGGAATTGGCATCGGCCATGAAAAAACCCATATTGCTCGATCTCTAATTAGCCACCAACCTTTGGATCAGAGGACAAGCACGCTACAAACCAAGCCACTGTTGTCCCATATGGCATACAGCTTTTGCATTGCTTTGGTACTTCATTCTTTTAAAACCACGACCACAAAGCAACAGCCAACTGGTCCATGTCTGCTTCAGAAGACATTTTGGTACAATTCATGCTACAAAATAGTTATCCTTGTATAAACCCATCATCACATTTGTTATATCTCCTCCCGAAATTCGTTTCATAAATGATATTTTTCTTACACAGTGAAACCGTGCTGGTTCTGACAGAGTGCTGATGTCTGGAGTTCCTCTCTAAAGCCCAGTGTCTTCAAAGTGCACGACAGCTTTTATGTCCCCCTCACTCCGATACGGGAAGTGCTTTCTGCTCTCCCAAAGCAGCCAGCCACTACTCTGAGCTTAAATGTCTCCTCTCTTCTCCTCCTTTCTCACAGGTCTATTCATGCATTCAGACAATCTCAATCACACACAGCTTCAGTGCAGATGCAGTTGGTAGGAAGAAGAGGAAGAAGACCTCAACATCAGACATGACCTTACATTCATATAACAAAGATTTCTATAAGGGTCTATGTAGAGATGATCGTCTGTACCTCAAGGCCTATAAAAAAACAAAACAACTGTGTACACTGGTGTATGAATGTGTGTGTGAATGGGTGAGTGGTTCCTTGATGTAAAACGCTTTGAGTGTCTTGAAGGTGGAAAAGCGCTATATAGAAATGTGACCATTTATCATTTAGATAACTTGATATCAATATGGGACTAGAATTCAAACTATCTGAGAATTTAGCTCTTGATTTATACTGCCAAATTATTATAGTAATTAAGAGTTATGTTAATTATTCATCTTAAAAAATAATCACACATTTCCAGTAACATGTATTACTGTTACATTAAGTGCTCACCAATAGTTTTTATATTACATTTTACATTGTGTGGATTAAAATTGACACAACAACACAACAAACTTCTTGTCTCCGTGTCAGGATATGGCATTGCTTTGCCTGGAATGTTCCACTGTATGGTATTAAAGTCATCATGTAGCATGTGATACCAATACAGGCCAAGTTACAAGTCAGATCTGTAGAAAGGTAAGCCTGCTCACGGCATCAAGGAACCACTCACCCATTCACACACACATTCATACTCCAGTGTACGCAGGAGTGTCTTGGCCAAGGACACAACAACAGAATTCATCTGTGGGAGCTGGAATCGCACCGCCAACTTGTGGGTCAGTGAATCTGACTGCTCTATCAGTGATATTTATGTCAGGGATGGGATTCGAACCGCCAACCTTCTGATCAGTGGACAAATCCTCACAAATACCAAGTGAGCTACTGTCGCCCCTGCAAATTTTTAAAAGTAGGGTTAGGGTTACATTTAAGAGCACACATTGAAACATTCTAAGCAAAGCAATAACATCCATCACAAATATTCCACAGTGCCTCTTTATCAAAAACAAATAGACAGAAGCCTTGACCCCTGTCCACAGATGAAAAGCAATCACAACAGGAGACAGCTGAAGGTAAGCAATCAATCTAAAGATCGATGAAGGCCTTTTCACACACAAACTTCAGCAAAATCCCCCCCAGACGCCATCTTAAATCCAAACTCTTCCTTTAAAAGTGCATTATCCAATCAGACACACATGGGCGCATACACAGACCTCAGTTCTCACAGTCTCATTTGTCTTCGTGGTTGTTGGGCCTGTTGACAACACGCTGCCACAGCTCCACACTCCACTGACTGCTGTCCCGCTAATGTGCACATCATGTCTGCTGTATGCTTCAGTGAATCACTCATTAATTAACTGGACTTAAAAAAATGATTGGGGACTTAAGACTGGGGCTGGTCATCAATAACAGGGTTCTTCACAGACTGATTTGTAAGAGAGAGTTTAGTTTTTAGTTTATCAAATAATGGAACTTCAAGCAAGATGAGTTATACTGTTCAACTGTTTTATGACCTGCCAATGTGAGGTTTACTCTTGAACTATCAAACCGAAAATGTACCTAAAAATGTACCTAAAAACGTATGCATTTCACTTCCTGATGATAGCTTCAGTCACAGATGTACTTTCTATAAGCCCATGTAAAAACACAGCAGTGGTCCCAGACTGTGGTGCCTATGAGAGGAGCTGGTAATGATGGCTCTAGCAGATGTCCAATAGGAAGTCAGCACTACGCTAAAATATCCCCATATGTTTAACCTATACTCAGTCTTACACTAAGCACTTAAATACATAAAGTATACAGCAGTAGGTTTATTATTATGGCTTGATCCTGAATATCCAGTTCAATGTAATGACAATTTGTCATGTGCAAAGTTGTTTTCCATGCTTCACTGTAAAAATGTTAAATAAATTCATAATATTATTACATATTGAAATTTTGCATCTGTTCTAAATATTTAAGTGAAACAAAGCGTAAAGATTAATATAGACTTCATTTTGGAACAGCAAAAAATAATTTTGTGCCAATATAAAATCTATATGGACATAATGTAGTTATAGTTTAATTAAAACACCTGGCAGTACTACACACAGTGTAAATGCAGAAATCAACAGACTTCCAACATTTCATTATATTCAAACATTTGTCTTAATTCACAAATATCTTTAGCGGTTACAGGGTGGTGATGTTTATCAGAGCCACTATGGGCCTGAGTTGGTGTTCACCCTGGACCACGGCCAGTTGATGACAACCATTCATATGCAGTGTTAGTTATCCTGGGGATTGAACCCATCACCTCCCCGCTGAGAAGCAGTTGTATAAAACAATTTAATAAAACTTTATGTTAAATCTGTAAGCATGATATTAAAATGCTTAATTAAAAACATCCCTTGAAAAAGGAAAACAGCATTACCAGCATTAAAATGAGATGCATAAATCTTTACCCAATATTCCAGAGGGCAGGACTTTAATACCTTCACCACAATTAAAAGCTTATTCTGAAACTTAACCATGCAGCACGTATGGGACCGATGTGCACTTGGGCAGAAAATGGCAAATTAAAAGTGAACATTTTTATGCTAATACATAAATAATCTACCTGGGCGTGCACGTGTAGGAGAGCGTGCACGAGTCCCATGTCTTCTGCTATAGGTGTATGTAATTGTGTACATGTTCGTGTACGTGTACGTGTAAGTGTAAGT
>KN470416.1:2853-34968 GCA_000787095.1 Periophthalmodon schlosseri | reverse complement strand
ATTATTGTAGTTCAACGTTTTATTTAGGCTATGTATAATTCCAAAGGGTAAAAACACTCTCACTCTCAGTTTGAACCATTTTAAACACATCTGAGCCTTGGTCATTTCTCTCTGTGATTAGTTTGTTGTTAAAATTAGTTCTCACATATAAATAAATCTAATACGAACGGATCCAAAAGATTCAGATCCCATAAAAGACCTGAAAGTCCCATCACTACAAACCAGGCATTGTGAGCGTTTTCTGGGTATCTTGCACTTGTTCTTTTTTAATACCATTTTAAGTCACAGTTACTTTACTTGAATAATTTAGCTAGTCTCCCCTTTCCCACTTGCTGGCCCTCACTCCCCCCCCCCCCCCCCCACCCCCCAAAAAAACCAACCCCCCCCCCCCCCCCCCCTCCCCCACATCTACAGTGTCTGTGTGGAATGATAATGCAGCTGTAATGATTCTGAGGGATGTCTTCATAAATGCCTGCTCTCCGGGGAGGCTCTGGGCCCTTGTGTAGCAGAGTGCTGTTTTTAAACCATGAATAAATGCATGTGTGGCTCTGCGTGTGTCTTCTGCAACCCCGCTTTCTCATCTGGTATGCAGCCTCTTCCACAGCCGTCCCCAGACACACAAGTTTGTAAACATGAATAATAATTAGGCCCGGGGCAGGTGGACAGCCAGGTAGGTGATCTGCATTTGGACTCCACAGGCGATCGTCTTTGTGCTGCCCGTGTCTGGGTGGGCGGCATTAGCATTTTGTTTGCAGAGACGCGGCTAACGTTTGATCTCTTATCTGGGCAAACACTATAGATCTGATGTCTAATTGCGTTTAAGGGAGATTAGGCTGATTTAATGGAAAGGGGGAGGATAGGGGAGACGGGAGGCGCTTGGGCGTTTTGGTTTTAACCCCAGTAACACGTGTTCTAATGTGGAGTGAATTAGATATTTCTTGAAAGTGGTTTTAAAATTGCGTGGATTTATTGGCACTTTATGCTGGCTTGAGACTCCTCTTTTATTTATTCATACTTGTATTCATTTAGTCTATCTGTCTTTTCATTCAGTGTCCAGTTTAGGTTTTAAACATTTATGTTGCACGCACCGGCTGGTAGATTCACTGTCTGCAGTAATGTGGTTATAGCTGTGCGCTGTGGTGAAAGATGAAGTCCAAAGATTTTTAGGACACTCAAAGTTCACTCTGTTGTAGCCACAGCTGCCCTGGGGCTGATTGGCAAACTGCACCAACTGCCTCTCTGAGCGCCACCAATCACACTCACACACCACATTTACACAAGCAAATATGGGATTTTTTTTTTTCTGTGTATTTGCGTGAAATGTGTTTTGCTCCAATACAGATATACTGTATAACAGTGGTGGAACGTAACAAAGTAAAAGCAGTATAGTACTGTACTTAAGTATGCACTGATAGAATGTAACAAAGTAAAAGTACTGTACTTAAGTATAAATTTAAGGTATCTGTACTTTCTGCTCCACTACATTTTTTAACTGGACTGAAAAGTAAAAGTATTTTTTATTATTGTTTTAGACCTGCTGAAAAGCCCCAGGGGTTTTATTTTTAGCACATACCTTAGCATACAAAAATGTACAAATAAAAACAGCTAGAAAAAAAAAAAAGATTCAATTGTTTCTGTTGAACAAAATTCAGCACAAATCTTTATCAAGATCACTACATTTGAAGCCTTGTAAGACCTCAAAATCTGCACAAAATACTTTTACTTTTTACATTTTTAAAAAGGTACTTTAATACGTTTAATTTTTCATTACTTTAGTATTTTTTTTGCTCCAGTATCTGTACTTTTACCTAAGTAACAAAATTGAGTGCTTCTTCCACCACTGTTGTATAAGCAGCTTTTAAGGAAAAAAATTATGTCTGTGTACTGTCTGCGTATAATTATAAAGTGGTTTATTGTCTAAGTATCAAGAATGGTAGTTGTTGTTAGCTTTACTGTGACGGCAAAACTCCACTCTGAAAGTTGTGAAAAGCACTTATAAACTCATCGCTGTGAATGATTAGAATGGTCCGGACGCATTAGGTAAGTGCGGAAACGAACACTGTAGTTGTGTCCTTGGGCAAGACACTTAGCACTGGTGCTCTAGCCTCGATGAGCTTCATTTGACTGGAGCCGAACGCTGTGGGTGACGTCACACTCCCTTAGTCCACTTCTTTGCACAGTCTATTCCTGGCACTGACACAAGGGCTAAATGAAACTGAAGGCCTCTGATGCCACCGGTTGGCACAGAGCACTGATGAGTAAAAGACCGCAGTAATCAGGGACACCAGCAAGAGTAGCTATCAGCGGTGACAGACAGCTAATGTTGATCCAAATAAACAACCAGCAAACCACAAACTTTCATTATAGTGTGTCTGGAAAGAGTTTGACCTTCGTGTGACATCAAACTAGAAGATAACTCATTTCTTTTACTATTCTGCACCCACAGCTCCCCCTGGCACCAACAACAGCCAATGTGGATTTGACAAGTTCCCCTTATTGGGCCGGCCCACTTTCATAGATAGTCCTATAAGACTTTAATCCAGGCGCAGTGACAGACCCCAGTCAATAGGGTAAAGACAAGAAGATGCCTGGAGAGTGCCTTTGTCCACAGGCTGGGTTCAAAACATGCTCTGAATGTTAAACGGAGGATCACGGTTCCTCTACAGGGACTGGAAATGTGAGTGAAGCTAGAGCGAGATTGGCTGCTGTTTTAGTTAATCTCGTCTTGCATCAAAAGTGGTCATTTGACTGGAGCAAGATTATGAGTTTCAAGTATAATTTTAAACGACACCCACAAGCCATAAGACGGTTTGATCCCAGCTTTGACAGGTGCATATTCTTGTTGTGTCATTGGGCAATTGGGCACATTATTAGTATGGGCCAAGGAAGCATTGCAACAACTGTGTAAAGTACGTCTATTTTTGTGCGTGGACTTCAGCAGGTAGAGACTTTTCCATCAAGGAACCACTCACCCATTCACACACACATTCATTCACCAGCGTACGCAGACGCTGGGGGCGAGGTGAGTTAAGCGTCTTGCCAAAGGACACAATGACAGCATTCAACTGTGGGAGCTGGAATGTCGAGAGCGGGATTCGAATCGCCAACCTTCAGATCAGTGGACAAAAACTCTACCAACTGAGCTACTGTCGCCCCAAGGGAAAGTATCTCACCTTCTGGCCAGTGCACTGATGAGGTGAGGAAGAGGAAGAGATGGAAAGGCTGAGGAGGCTAGTGATTCTACTGCTGTGGCTTGAGTTGAGAGGCAAAAGTTGCAGGCTGTGATTAGCTGACAGCAATTGACTGATAGGTGACTGGAGGTATAAGGACAATTTGAAAGTTGGAATAACAAAGATTTTGGTACTGGTGAGACAAATGTATTACCACTTGAGTCTATTATTAATATGCCTTGGCTATAGTATGATAATAATACTACTAGCACAATTTTAGGACAATTTTGGACTGAAGCATGCATTATATTTAAAAACTGCACTGACAGTACAGTATTAAAGGGCCCATATTGCACTATTTTCTGATGGTATAATGTTGTTTCCTCATCAACAACATACCTGCAGTTTTCTTGTGTTTATTCGCACATGTTTAACACACAAACCCTGCATATTTAGGCTGAGTTCTTCTCTCACACAGAAAACACTCTATTCCACCTTGTGACGTCATGTAGCAATACAGGAAACACAGTGAAGCACAAGAAATGCTTCACTGTGTTTTTAAACTCCATAAACCTTCACTTGAATCATTTGGATGATTTTAACCCTGGAATTGACAATTTCTACTAAACAAAAGCTAAAATGTAGCTGTTAACTTGAAAACTACCACCTCATGACATCACAAGGTGGAACAGAGTATTTTGCGCTTTGGAGATATAGAAAGAGTAATAATAAAGGATTACTCAAACATGTGTGAATGAAACAAAACACAACTCCAGGTATATTTTTGAAGACGTAACAGCATTATAACATGGCTTAAAGCTCTAAAGAGTCATTTGTGCGTAATATATTACCATTAATATTCAAATACGATGAATTTAAAACAGAGGATACGAAGTTCCCCTCTCTTTGTAGTCGTTGTATGAAAACTCCGGTATTGACTGAAAGTGTCACATGTGCTTGGACCCGGGGCCGCGTGCTGCTCATTGTTTAAACATAAAGCACACCCCCATCGACTCCCTCTTATCTTTATCAGGATGTCAATAGTCATTATTGCTTATCTTGTCTTGATTATCCTCCAGCTGTAAAATCAATGGGGCATAAGCCAATCCCGTTCTGCAGGTCAGGAGTTCACACTGTGCCATGATTCATTACACTGTCATCTTCATGGAAATGCTGAAACTTTAAAGCTCCTATATTAGGTAAAATTGACTCTTGTGAGCTTTGGGCCATATTATAATGTTGTTACCTCCTCAAAAACATACCTGGAGTTGTGTTTTGTTTCATTCACACATGTTTGAGTAACAATTTCTTATTAGTCTGTCTACAAGCTCAAAATGTGATGTCATGTGATGTTTGTGATGTCATGTAGTGGTAGTTTTCAAGTTAACAGCTACCTTTTATCTTTTGTTCAGTAGAGATTGGCAATTCCAGGGCTGAAATCAGAAAAATGATTCTACTGAAGGTGTATGGAGTTTAAAAACACAGTGGAGCACTTCCTGTATTGCCATATGACATCACAAAGTGGAACAGAGTGTTTTTTTTGTTTGAGAAAAGAATTCATCCTAAATATGTAGGGGGCGTTACGTTCAAGAGCCTCGCGCCAATTTGGCTCTTTGTTTACTATGATACTCGTGGTCGGAATTCCAAATTTGGAACTTGGCTCCAAATCGGCCCCTATAACTGCTCTAGCCTCAGTGAGCTTCATTTGACTGGAGCCGAACGCTATGGGTGACGTCACACTCACTTAGTCCACTTCTTTATACAGTCTATGGATGCCACAGGTCAAAAAGGAATCTAATGCAGAGGACAAATTTCCGTAGAAGTACCTAGTCAATGTCAGTGCTAATGCTAACGTCACAGGTTTAAGCTAACATGACCTCTTGTGTTTTATACGGTCTTACGTGGAAGAACTAACTGCCGCTTTCTCCAGTCTCTTGAGGTTATTGCACAGTAAGCCTCCAAACAGCTTCATCTTCTGTGTCTGATTACATGATCAAATACAAGAGTGACAAAAGCCCCCCAGCGACACAACACTGACGCATTAATAATCCTCTTATTTCCCACAGAAAATCCAGTTTGATCACCCCATTGTGGTGGACGGGTGCTCCTCCTTGACTCCAGCTGATAGAAACTTCACCAACATCTGAAACAGCAGCTGAAACAGCTGGAGCTTAGAGGAGATAGGGCTAAGAAACAAAGCCATAAGCTACATAGTTTTGTAACCCTAACCATAACTCTAATCAGACGGAAAATGCACACCAATGTCTTTATAGAGGTGAAAAACAAACAAAAAAAAAAACAAAAATCAACAACTGCATAGCACACTCAGATGGTCAATGTCCACAACTTTTTTTTTTTAATTTTAAGATTACATTTCAGCAAAAAGCCTTTATCAGATCTTTTTCTTTCTTTCTCTAGACCACGATAAACCTTACTCAAGTAAAATGAGAAGTAGTGAATTTTTTACATACAATTTTGTGTTCATTTCCCAGGATCAATGGATGCGTTACAGCACTTTCTTGTCTTTACCATTGCTCGTAGGTTTTTCTTTTTCTTGCAACCTAAAAATGCCTGATGTTTGCCTATAGCAACACTGTGCATCTAATTTACTGTGAGAGACATTTTGATGCAGTTATTTCCATGAATAGAATGAATTTATATATGTTTTGTTCAATGGAAAAGGATGCTTAAACAAATCATTTAACTTGTGTTCTAATGGAAGACAGGAGTGGGATTTAATCAGTTGTCTTCCTCCCACTCCTTTTTGAGCTTAAATAAAAAGATTTGAAATGTACATTAAGTACACTGACTACATGTATAGGTACTTCTTGTGTTCATTAATCTGACTGAAATAAATAAATACATGGAAAACAGAATGAATATTCTTATAGCTTCAAAACACACTTCAAAATAATGTTTTGTAGAGTTTCACAAAGTCATTGGGACTTTATTGGTGAAGGAGGCACTTGTCTTGAATTAATTGTATGAGTGGGGTGGGAGGTTATATTTAAATCAAAATGTGTCTCACTGTTAAAATATATAAGAAAGAAAAAGTTGTGAGACTGGGTTGAAGTCACAAATACTTTAAAGAATATCCAAGCTAAAATTCCCATGGGAAATTTTTAGAAATCTTCAAAAGTTTTGGGAATTTTGCAGTCTTAATCAGGAGCACGTGTTTTAAGAGGACTAAACACTTAGAGGAAACCCATTCACAGGCAGAATATACAAACTCCACACAGAAACGCCTATTACTGTCTTCCAGGGAACCCAGTCTCTTCATAAAACAGGACTGTATCCAGGTCCTTCTTATTGTGTGCAGTGCTAACTACCTTACCACCATGCCCCCTGTCAACATGAGCTGTGTAGAGCCTCTTTAATTGTGCTGGTAAATCTTGATTGGGGTCCACAGCTCTGGTCTAAGCCCTCTGTGTCCTGGGATCATGCTACACTAATTTGATTTCACGGCGTGTTTTTGAGGATGCACAAATCGCTCCATCGTGTGGCCCTGAGCAGCTGGAGCAGACACAGGCAGACACAGACACAGGGGAGGGGGCTCAAGTAGCATCGTGCCTCTCATGCTAACAGTCAACAGTCTTGTAATTTAGCATTAGCACTAAAACTTTGCAGCTATTATTGCTACTAACAGCAGATAAAGATAAGCAACATCTCACTGAGTATTTGATTTTCAGACATGCAGCACAAATAAACACAATGAAGCTTTGGTAGTTTCATAGGCTGTATATATAAATGGACATAGCTACCCTGCTAGCCGCCACATTCCAAACAGGAAGTGAGCATGGGCACGCTTCTAGCTTCATTAACTCTGGCTCTAATTTACTTTTTATTGAAAAACTATCGCCCCTCTCTCCATAACTGCTGCTGTCAGGCTCGTCATTTTGGTCTTAAAATGTTCATATTAATCCACGCTACATGATTTTGTCCGTGAATCAAGATATGAACATTAAGAACAGACCAATGAGGCGCCTTCTTTCCCTGAGGTCGGTCCTGCTAGCGTTAGCAAGAGGTTTGATTGACAACTTGTTAAGCCCCCGCTCCCTGCTAAACCGGCGGTGCAGGTAGGAAGGGGTGTTACCTTCAGTAGCCTCTCTCTTTGGCTCTTGTTGGTTGCTATGATACTTGCGGTCGGAATTCAAAATGCGGAACTTGGCTCCAAATTCGCCCCATAACTGCTTGCCTCGACGAGCTTCATGCTTCCAGCCAAATGCTATGGGTGATGTCACACTCACTTAGTCCTCTTCTTTATACAGTCCAGGGGTAGTTTTTTTACTTTCACTTTAATATAGCTGATCAAAACAACAAAAGAACACAAGCTTCCATGTAGAGGGATCATAGCTGGTGATGTAAAATAAGTGAGCACATATCCAAACACATGTCTAAATCTGGCTGGTACTTACCTCGTGCAGTTGAATGCCTCCAAGTCTGCTCCTAGCGTGATCGGATTGCGTGATTGCGTGCAGCGGGCATCCGAGTATAACATCCGAGTAGTGCGTTATTAGGATCTAAGAGATTCGAACCACGATACCTCAGTCGTAGTTCCCAGGTTTACATGTATTTAGAAATACTGGTTTCATTTGGACTAGGGCAGTTATCCGGTTTTCCTGGCGTGCATGTGGTGAGTGTGTAGCCATCGCATGTGCATCCCTCCAGGAAGCACTCCCCAATTCTCACACCCCTTTCACACACATTTCCAGTGTCTTACCCATGATCCTCTCCATCTGTGCAGTCATTTGTTTCTTGATAGGACAAAAAGTGATAAATCTGCAGTTTTAAATAATAGAATTATGACTTTTGAACTTTTTGTTCTTTGATGGCTTTCTCTTAAGTAGACAGACGAATGCTATTATTATCGAACAAATGGTATCACCAGTTTTTAGTACTTGGCAGTTGTGTTAGAGCCCCATCTTGCTCACTACAGTTTTTTTTTTATGATGACAAAATTGTTAAATCTGGTCTTGAGTGGCCCTTCCAAAACATGCACTCTTTTGTTCTTTGGTGCCTTCACAAAGCAGTTTATCTCAAGCCAACTGAACAAATTTTATTTTTAAACTATGCAGCAAAATTGGATGCAGCCTATGCATTCCAGGAATTATTATATTCATTATAACTCCCAATGTACTTGCTTCTTGTGAATCAGTATTTACATTATATTTAAAGAAGAGTTTGCACATAAGAACATAATTACTGTTAATATTTGTTGGACCAAAAGTTATATGTCAACAGCGTCTTTGGAAATTGTCTTGACATGTAAACTCAGAGATGAGACGCATGTGTCTTGATTAAATGTTATACAGCCAGACCATCTTGAAAATGACCAATCTCGTCACATCTCAGAAGCTAAGCAGGCTTCAGCCTGGTTTGTACTGTGAGGGGAGACTGCTGGGAATACGAGGTACACTTCACCCATCTTGCCTGCTATGAATGTGGTGTTTGAGTGAATGATTGGTGGTTGGGGTTGGAGGGACCAATGGTGCAGACTGTTAGCCTTGCTTCTGCCAGTCTACCCCAGGGCAGCTGTGGCTACAATAGTACCACTAGAGTTACTGAATAATGCAGAAAATGGTGAGTGTCTGGAAAAGTCCTATTTAAAGAAGACCTATTGTGTTTAAGTTTGCTATATAGCTATAATCTATGACATCCGTAGATCATTATGTTATAGTTTGGACATTTTAAATCACAATATATGAATATAAAACGACAGAATAAAAGAAACAAGTTCTGGGTTAGAAAACTGTGGAGCCCAATGGGAGCTGACGTTGGCGTCATCACAACAAAGAGTTGGCACCTCCAGTGGATAGCTGCAGATTACGCTAGCTAACAACTAGGATTTTTTTTCATTTGTACCAAAATGAATACACTGCTCTGCTGAATCCTGTGCATATCACCGATTAAGAAAATAAGATTGCAGAACGAAGTAAGTAGAGTAGTGGATGTATGCCGGTGGTGGTGAAAACAGGAATTGATTATATGTTGATGATGAATATGGTGTCTTGAAAGTAAGCGATTGAAAATTTCTCAAACATGCACGAATCACTCCAAATACAACTTTGGGTGAGTAACTATAACATGGTTAAAAGCTCTAAAAGTTGATTTTGCATAATAGGTTTGCTTTAAGACTAATGGAACCTAAAATGTAGAGCAAAACTATATATTTGAACAACAGAATTTTTATATTTTGTATAAGAGAACTCCATCTCAAGCTCAAGTTCACCAATTTTTCAAAGCCCAATTTGATGAATCTTGAATGTGTGATTACAGTGCAGAAGAATTTGACTTTGTGGCAAGGCTCAAAGAAGGTGTCTGAAATAATTGTAGGTTTTTAAAGAATCACATCTATTGAAGAGGCTGCACGGTTTTAGATGTACCTTCCCTTAGAAAAGTATCTGAACATTAGTATTCTATCCCCCTGCTCCCATCCTCACTGCAGGGGGTCTATAGGTTTCCCTGTCAGCTGTTTGCCCTGATAACTTCTGTCACAAAATCAAAGCTAATCCATCGCTTTGAGCCAACTTCTCAAATCTCTCTTTAGACTCAAAGTGAAAATAAAAAAAGAGTAGATCTATCAACCACAAATGTCCCCTAGTCACTTTTTGGTCAACACAAATCAAAGGCGCAAACAGAATATAAAGGCGTCTGCTCCGTTCGGTGGTCTCCCATTGGCCCGCACAGCTGCCATCACCCCGGGGTCCTAACGCCTTTCTTTTGTCATGTCTGCATTGATGCGTTTCGGCGTATGCTGGTGGACGCATCAAACGCACCCTCCCCGTTGCTGCTTTCAAAGGCCGATGATGAAGGCATGAAAATATGAAAATGGTCTTCGCAGGGGAGAGTGAAGAAGGCAATTTCCACCATAGCCTAAGTTTAATCCCCATGTCGAGCCCAATAATCCAGCTGTGTGGTGTTTTGGTGACTGATACTAGAGCTTACAGGGGCGAGAGAGGGGAGATACAGAGGGCATTAAATTACCAAGAAGGCATGCATTTGAAAGTCTTTATTTGCTTTACACCCCTGGGGATTGTAATCACGACTAGAGTAACTTCCTGGTTTGGACCGTTAGAATATTCACAAATGCAGCTATTTGTTGACGTAAAACTTTGAACTAGGCCTTGATAAGCATTTGTCAACGGTGTATGATTACAATAGGAAAAGACTGAAAAAAGAAGCCGTGAATCTGCATTATTCTCCAGTTTATGAAATGGTTTGAGAGGGGAGTTAAAGGCAATTTTAGAAAAGACTATGGAATGGGGGCTCTAGGCATTATTTATCTCCTATTTATAACTCCATCCTCAGACCTAAACCTAAACAAGGAAAACAATAGTGATAGCCGGTATGCTAATAGGTGTGAGAGCAGCCATTAGGGGCCTGAATGATTATGCGAAATATGAAGAAACTGTAACCAAACAGGTGCGTTAGTTTCAGTGTAGTTAGCTCCTCCTTTCAGATAAATATAAGGCGGTGTCCAGCAGTAATCTGACCAGAACTGAAGAAGCGGCTTGGATGAGCAGTGAAATGTCGTCACTGAAAATCTTTGTGTTCAGTTGACAGAATTTAATTTTTCTTTTACTATCTCCAGTTTATGCAAACGTTTTAAGAATAATAATGTTATGGGGTTAGAATAATAGTTGCATTTGAAACATACCTCTGTAGTGTGTTTAAATCTTGATTGAGATGTGAAGTTATCCTTAATATTAAAGTGAAAATTATTTTTTTTTAAGGAAAATTATTTGTATTTGTGGCAGCAGTAGTGCAGATTAAGTAGTTGTTGTAGGTCTAGTAGTATTTATAGTAGAATAAAGCTTTATGTAGTAGTTGTATTGTAGTAATGTGAGTTGTGAAGTGCTTTGGAATACTTAGCAACACAGGTCAAATAAAAGGTGCACTAAGTAATTTTTCTGGTGGGGGGCTGCCATCTGCTCGTAGCCATGAAGATGTTGTGACTTTGTCTAGAATGTTACACTGTAAGCAAGCTCAAAAACATGCTTTTTATATAGTGAGCAGGGTCATCTCTCCATAGGTCTGACCTGTAATTTAGCCTGGTGGCTTCATCTGCTTGCCATGAAGATTAGCTTAATGCCATACTATGGAACTCTCCAGGTAAAGCAGTGATATCTCTGTGGAGAGAAGTAACACTGGAAAAGTTATATATTGTCCACCTTTAAACTGATATCTTGCACATAATTACTGAAGTAGTAGTAGTATTAAATTGAAAAGGAAGGACTTGTAGTACTAGTAGTAGTAGTGGTAATGAATATCAAGTGATGCTTTGTTTATAACTTGGGTAAAAGCAAATCATTATATTAAAATATCTCCCTTGGTAAATGTAAATCTGCTTAATCTGAGTTGTGATCACCCCTAATCCTCATGTCAAAGATTCTTAATTTAATTCCTAAGACCTGCACACACCATCTTCACTGTTCAAATTCTTGGAAACCTATTGAACCTCCACTAACCCCTTTCTTTGCTCTCTCTGATTAATCCAGAGACATAACACATTGGATTATGGGATCATGGGTGAAGTGACATGCATACATAACATGGATATGAGCGCATTGGATTGGACCATGGTTTTCTTAGTGATTAATAAATGTAGCAAACCTATATTGTATTCTGCTGTTGTTGCTATTTGGAGACAAGGACTTAATTAAGATGACATAAAGACAGCACTCTATGGAGGAGGAGTCCTTGAGGCTTCTGGGTTCATGATGTGATTGAGTGTCTTCTTAATAATGGATATGTGCATCTAGAAATGGATTGGTCACATAATAAAGTCATTTCAAAGGCAAAAATAACCTTGGTAAGACTGCAGGTACACAATGCTCTGTTGTTGATAATGACAACAGATTTTCACATGACCTCAAGTAAACACAAACGTTTCAAAAAGCATTTAAATAAGCAAGGACAGATGTGTAACAAGTTGGACAAATCAAATCAGGCTATTATGGGTTGTAATACAAATTAGTTAGAACATTGTGTAAAAAGAAATAAGAGCACACAATTTACAAGTACACTTCATTCACAAAGAAACACATCAGACGTGGAACTGCACTTTTGTTATTTCGTTTGCATAAACTATTTGATCTTTTTTTAAGCATTTTGTATTTTTGAGCTACTGTGTCCAAGTAACGTCAGTATGTACGTTTTTAGAGGTGGCATGTCACCTGCAGGATTCCATGGATATAGAAAGTTAAAACCATACTCTGGAACATTCTCCATGGAGATTGATGTGTTTTTGTCGTACTGTGAAAGATTATACCCAAAGGAACATGTCCAAGGACGCCCTCCCCCAGGCCAAAAGTCAGGTTTGTGGAGATGCAAGCCCCGTCACAGTAAGGTTATGTGATTTTTCATGTTTTTAGCTGCAATGAACACAATGAAAAAAACAAAGAAAACATGCTTTTATCTTCTTTTTTGCAAGAAAGTTCCATGCTGTGGCTTTAAATCAAAACATACATTTTCAGGTTGACTAAAGCTATTATAGATTTAGTTGACAAAATTACCATAGTACTTTTGTGGACTAAAACTAGACTAAAACTGCTAGTGCATTATCACAATGCCCACCTCCCCGTCACTTATGTAATATCCTAATGGTTCGTCGCAGAACATAAGCCCCTCTGCTCTTTGCTCTTGTCTCTGCACTAGAAGCACCACAACGACTGGAGTGACGCTCGGAGCACTGTCAGTTCCTGTGGTTGCTAATGGAGACCCACGTAATTGCACAAGCCATTAAGGAAGTACAGATGCCATCAGGGAGCGAGCACACATCGTTATTTCTCAGTGTAACACCTCATTAATATTTGTTGTTTTTTAATTTTTCTCTGCCCGCCTCCCACCCACTTTGAGAGAGAAAGGCCGACTTCGGAATTAAACATGACACGCAGATGAATTTTCCTGACTCCGGGCACATGCTTCCTGTACAGAATCCAAATTAGATGGACACACCCACGCCAACAGCAAGTGTGGCTAAACTGAAGTATAGTGAGGAGACTGAAGACTTTGGCAGTATTTTGGTTTGATCTGGTAAACGTAATAAAGATGCACTGTGTAACCTTTCTAGTGGGAGTATGTGACCTGCTTGTCTCCATGTAGGTGTTATTGCTATGCCTACAATGTTCCACAGGCGGCTCAATCAGGCCCGTTACATGCAACATTATGAGGGCTTTTTCTCATTCAAAAGATATAATATTTTGTTAACTGCTATGGAAACTGTCCTAATTTTTGACTGTTTAAAGAAGTGGATTAAGTGAATGTGATGTCACCCACAGTGTTCGGCTCCAGCCAGATGAAGTTCATTGAGGCTAGAGCAGTTATAGGGGCGAATTGGACCCAAGTTCCATGTTTGCAATTCCAAGCGCAAATATCATCAAATAGCAACCAAAGAGTCAATCAGGAGTGAGGCTGTTGAAGGTAACACCCCATCCCACCCGCAATGCGATTGGCAGGGAGGGGGCGCTTAGCAACATAGTCAATCAAACCTGTTGCTAACGCCTAGCAGGAGCGACCTTGGCGAAAGAATGCGCCTGATTTGTCTCTTATTAATGTTTGTATCTTCATTTACAGACACAATAGCAAAATAAAAACACCAGGATCATGTAGAGAAGGTTAATTAACAAACATTTTAAGACTAAATATCTAATCTGACAGCAGCAGTTACAGAGAGAGGAGCCACGTTTTTTCAATAAAAAGTGAATTGGAGCTACAGTCGATGGAGCTGGAAGAGCGCCTATGCTCACTTCCTATTTGGAACACGGGGGCTAGCAGGTTAGCTATGTCCATTTACATATAGAGTCTATGCTCTGGATACAAGCAGGTGGCAGAAGCCCTATACCAGAAAAGTTACACAATGCACCATCACGCTTAATGTAATTCTATTGACCCCATAGAGAAATGTGTCAACTGCATTTGACCCATCCTTCAAAGGTTATTTTCTGATTACTTATACTCTGAATATTAGGTACTTTTACTTTTGCAATTTCAGAAAAGAAGTGAGGACAAGATAATTGGTGACATTAAAAAAACAGCTGGACACTGTAAAAAACTGTACTAACTGTAGTGTTCAGTGCTGCCCGTGGAGGAGCTGCGGCCTTGGCGAAAAGGTCACATGGCTGAGAGTGAGCTGTGATCTATTCGCACATGTCTCTAACCTTTTACCGGACAGCTTGTGTTTGCTCTGCACTTGTCACGGACTGTAGTATCGTCGTGATGACCGCTGGGAAATCACTTTGGCTCTACACCCTGTGTATGCCCACATAAACAGACAAAAGATGAGCTAATTTATGAATCAAAAGGAATGTTACTATGTTTTAAATTTATCCGTGTGACACTTGCACACTTTGCAACCGTCACATAAAACTCAGGAGTCACACAATATTGTTTATTATTATATTCATATTATATGATATTTGATGTCCAAAATAGTGCAGAAGGTGCACAATGGAACAATCATAGATGGTCTGCCACTTGCTTGTCTCCATGCTAGTACTGCTTTGCCAGGAAAGTTCCAAAGTATGTCCTTAAAATGATCTTGCATTTATTCAAGTCACCTCTCCACCAATCTAATCTGTAACTTGGCCTGGTGCTCATCTCCATGGAGATAGATACATTTAATGCCATTCTGTGGAACTTCCTGGGCAAAGCAACAACATCTCATACAAACAAGTCTCATCCCTCATTCACCCAGGAGAGGTCCATGGTAAAACTTTCATTGTTCAGGTGACTACCTCTGAAACATTTTCTGCCATCTCCATGGAGACAAACAGGTGGCAGACCAAAAAGTGCATGTTTAATTGTCAAACCTTGCTTCCATTGTTCTATAGTACGGCCCTCTGCAGTCCCTCTCCCCCTGAGGCACTTGAGTCTGAATTGGCATTTCCCATAAAAGTCATCACTGAAGTCATCAAAACCCTGGATTTAGCTCACATGGCTCCTCTGAGACCCTTCCCTCTTTCTTTAAAGGTGGACTATGTTAGTTTTTCTGTGGAGGGTATGCCACTTTTTTGTCTATACAGATGCTGTTCCTGGAATGTTCCTCAGTATGGCATTAAACCTACCGGTCTTGTATTAATCAAAATACATGTTTTTATTGCTCAAAAAACATGCATTGTTACAGGGTTGCCATTCCACAAATCTGACCTGTAACATGGCCTGTAATAATCTCCATGGAGACAAGCAGGTGGCGAACCCTCTACCAGAAAAGTTACACCAATCACTTTTTAACCAATACATTTCATACAGACATGCTTTGCCAGCTTTGTTTATACGCACTGCACTGTGTTACCTTTATTCATTTTGAGATAGCTGCTCTGGTTGCAGAGGAAACTATAGCAGACTACATTTGGGACGTCATGCTGGGAATAATTGTTTGTTTCCTAATGCCCACACGCACACTCCACCAACCCCTTAATAACCACAGAATGGGCCTATACTCCGTGTGGCAACCCCACATAGTAACATTAGCATAGTTTATGACTTTGTTTACTCTTGGACTCCCTAGCTTTTCTTCTCTTATCCATCACCTCAGCCTTATTACTGTTATTTCCAATGAGGTAACAATTCCAATGCGATTCTCCCATATAACTAGACCTGTGGGGCAAATGCTGCAGCTGAATGATGTGACTGGGGCAGATCACCATCACTCCTGCCTGTATTACTGTCATGTTAAGGCACACAGATATAATTACTATGGAAGAGCGATGCAATGCAATATCCCTGTCTAAATGAAGCTTAGGTTGGAATTGGCCCCTAGAAGAATGGCTCGTATCAAGACAAAGTTTGATAATATTCCTCCACAAGAATTTGATTTCTGTGTTGGGAGTTGTTCTTTTCAAATGTCAGAAACTTTATAGAACTATATAACACTGTCTACTTTGGTGGTGTAACTTCAGGCCATCTGCCTGTATCCATGGAACACCTGGTTCCACCTATCCATCTCCATGCAGAGAAGCAGGTGGTGCAACTAGGTTAAGTTACAGGTTATACAGGTCAAGTATTTTTAAGCATTTTATAAATGTAAGAAAGATTCAATTCAATAAATTTGTGTAAAGCCCAACACAACAGCAGTTGCCTCTTAGGCTTAACAGGATCATTGATTTAACCAACAGAAAGTTTTCAAATCTAACAGTTAAACCAGTATTGGTCAATAACAGACAGATCAACCAACATTCACAGAAAACAAGCAAATGGAGAACTGTCCCAGAACATCCCCTGTCCTTAGGCCCTCCTTCTTGGCAAGGAAAAACTCAAACAAACCCAGTGGGAAAAAGAGAAACCTCAAGGAGAACCACAGTGAAGGAGAGATCCACTCTCATGGACGGGCAGCTGCAGATGTGTCCAGGACTAATGCGCATCCATTTACAGATAGAGTTCAAGACTGTAGGGCCAGAGCCACTCAACTAAGGGACAGAGGGAGGCTCATCCAGGATAGGGTAAGGGTCATCCAGCCAGGTATTGGGTCATGCAGCCAGGTGATGGAAGGGGAGGCTCAGGATCCACAGAAGATCAGTTTAATGCCATACTGTGGGGCATTCCAGGCAAAGCTGCAACATCCCCATGAGACAAGCAACCTTTGTAGGTCCTACCAGAAAAGTTGCATATCCTTTAAGTTAACAAAGGTTTTAATTTTAAACATAGCATAGTTTCACTCTCATGTAACTGAAAGCCAGTTAGTTTTGTGTGAAGCAAACCTTATTCGTGGGTTTCAAGCTGTGACGGATGGTGTGGGCAGCCCCCAGGGTGCCATTGTCTACTCTATGTAGTCTATAGTCTGCACTGCGCCACCTATAGACTCATATGGGCCTGTCCCAGCTCTGACCGGGCGAGCCAAATCAGAGTGGACAGACGATGCTTAATAAAAGAGAGCGCAAGCTGTGAGGTGCTGATTACTGAAACTGGTCCAACCAAGAAGGCTAAAAATGTAAAGTTCCTGAATCTTGGGGGTGTTTTGAGGACAGAACGGCTCTTTATGGAATATAAGCTTACTCACAGTTTCATTTTATGGGATGCCATGGAGGCTCTCTTCCCAGGGAGCCATTTGAGTCACAACCTCATGGTCCTTGGTCCTTGTGTCATAATAGACTTCTTAGTGTTATGCATAATTTGCTGCTCCTTTGCCTTTTAAACGTGGCTCACTTGCCAAATATCACCAGCAGAGGGCATCAGACAACTAATCTAAACATTCTTCAAAAGTCAAAAGTAAAGTATGTCTCCTTTTCATTTCCGTTAACTTGTCATGTATCACCCAGTGCTCAGTAATCCAATTAGAACAAGTCTCTTATCGTGGCCCTTGTTTTTTCACTAACTGCAGATGAGCAATGTGGGGGGTTGTTGAGCCTGTATAACTCACCGCGGGAGGCTGCCCACAAAGACACAGCAAGTCTCAATCACAAGAAATATTACACCGCGTCTCCCTCCCCTCCAGGACTAGTTAGATTTCCCAAAGCTAATAACAAAGATAGTTTTGATCAGACACAGAAAAATATTTAGTTTGACAGAAAGTAAATTGCTTGCTCTTCCTCTTGCTTAAATGACACTACAAAATAAAAAAAAACCCATAGAAAACATCAATTATAATCAATAATGGGAAAGCCACGCGAGCATCCTGAGAGTCTCTCAACAATCAAACTAATTACTCCAGTTCTCCTTCTCTTCCTCTCCACATCCCTTTTCATTTTGCACATACCCATCTAATCTAATTGTATCTGATGCGGATTGGGACTTCATTACCAGCTTGGCTTTGGATTAATATGTGAGTGTAATTGCACCCCCAGCCCCAAAGGAGGTGCCCTGCTCCACTTGGTCCACGTTTGACCTGTAACTTTTCCCCGATTACTTTGTGTTTTACTTTCACATGTCACTATTGTGTAGAGAAATTTGATTTCCTTAGATTGGTTAAGAATAAAGGGGAAAGTGTATGGACTTTAAAAACTTGGAGGAGACTACACCACCGGATGACATCATGCAGTGGGGTCAAGCATTTTGTACCTAAATTTGTAGAGCTATGCAAATAAAACAAAACGCATCTTCATTTACATGTTTTAATGAGGACACATGATTGAAATAAAACAAAGGAGGACCAGAGTTTCATTAGCGGGATGCACACTGATTGTAATGTGATAGCGTTCTGCAGGGGGAGTGATTTAGCACAGAGAGCAAAGGGAGGGATTACTCAGAGCGTCAAAACAATAAACTGCAACATGGTGATCTAAATATGTTATGTGTTAACCGTTAATACCCCAAAGAATTAAAATACCATTACCATCTTTAAATAACGCAAAAAATTCTGGTAGTTCCAAAGAATAGACCACATATATTAGAAAAAATAATGAAAATACAAACGTTCAAATTGTTTAATATTGTTAACAATTTGGTCTGTTTTATATTAAATCCAATTAAAACTGTAATTCATATTCATTGGTAGTAAACTTCTTGGATTCCCTGTGTCATAAACTGTAAAGTCTTCTGAACAGATGGGGCAGAGTCAGCCATATTAAAACTGATGTTGACTGAAATCTGTCTCTTCCACAATCATGACTTAATTAAAGGATGTTAATGACCTCTGTGCATTGGTAATTTGGAGCCTCCATGGACTGTATATATAAATGGACATAGCTAACTTGCTTCCAGATAAAAAGTGATCATTGGCACACTTCCGGCTCCATCGACTCTGGCTCCAGTTCTCTTTCTGTTCTGAAACGGTCGCTCCTCTCTACGTAACTACTGTCGTCAGGCTCATCATTTTGGTCTTAAAATGTTTGTATTAACTCTATATTAATTTGTATTTGTATTAATTCTATATGATCCTGATATTTTTGTTTCGCTATTGTGTCCGTAAATCAAGATATGAACATTAATAACAGACAAATCAGGCGCCTTCTTTCCCCGAGGTTGCTCCTGCTAGCGTTAGCAACAGGTTTGATTGACAGCGTTGCTAAGCGCCCGTCCACTGCTAAACCAGCGGTGTGGGCGGGAAGGGACGTTACCTTCAAAAGCCTCACTCCGGATTGGCTCTTTGGTTGCTAGGATACTTGCGGTCGGAATTCCAAATGTGGAACCAAATTCACCCCTGTAACTGTTAGCCACGGTAAGCTTCATTTGACTGGAGCCGAACGCTATGGGTGACGTCTATGGGAGCCACTGTTCAGCTAATCCAAATGTTCTATGAATTATGTTTTTATCACCAGTAATGACTCAATGATCACACAGACAAAATGCCTGTTTCCCTCACTATGTGTCCACTTTTATTCAAGCCGATTAGTGCAGTGAAAATAGCTGATTGCTAATTGAAAAATGAGAAAGTCAATTAGCGTCTCTGAATCTAATTAAAGGGAAAGTGAATGGAAATCTCGCTCCAGACTTCATCAGTTCTAATCTCTTCAAGACAAGAGACGAGAGATTTGTGAAAGGGCTGCTCCGTCAATGTAGCAGAGACGTAGTGCGACTTATGTAAAGATGCACTATGTAACATTTCTGGTGGAGGGCCCAGCACCGGCTCGATTCAGAGGAGATGTTATTGTGTTACCTAAAATGTTCCACAGTCGGCACTATCAAAACTTATCCCCATGGCGACAAGCAGGTGACGCCTTCCCATACCAGGCATAGCAATACCATCTAAGAGAAAAGTTACATAGTGCACCTTTAAGTAACCTTCTTTTTGGAAATTATAAAATAGAAAAAGACCCAAAAAATCTTTCAACTTCCATTCTGTGCTCAAATATGTGCAAGTGTCTGGAATTTTCCACAGTATTTTATTAAAGTTATTAATTTTCATGGAGACAAGCAGATGAACCAGGCCATTTTACATGTCAGATCTGTGTAGAAGTGATGTCACTCACAGTAAGAATGCATGTTTTTCAAGGTATGTTTGAGCAATAAAAATGATAATGAATTTTTTAAAAAGGTAGGTAGAAGTTTAATACCATACTGTGGAACATTCTGTATCATATCCATGGAGAAAAGCTGGTGGTGGAACCTCAGACCAGAAAAGTTACATAATGCAGCTTTAAAGGGCCCATATTATATTCTTTTCTGATCTATGTTATAATATTGTTTCCTCATCACAAACATTCACACATGTTTAACACACAAACCCTGCATATTTAGGCTGAGTTCTTCTCTCAAACTGAAAACACTCTGTTCCACCTTGTGATGTCATGTGGTAATTCAGGAAGTGCTCCACTGTGTTTTTAAACTCCATACACTTTCCCTAGAATCATTTGGATGATTCCAGCCCAGGAATTGCCAATCTCTACTGAACAAAAGGTAAAAGGAGATGTTAACTTAAAAAAGTACCGCTTTGTGACATCACAAGGTAGAACAGAGCATTTTGAGCTTTGGAGATGTGGACAGACTAATAATAAAGTGTTACTCAAACATGTGTGAATGAAACAAAACACAGGTCTAGGTACGTTTTTGAGGAGGTAACAACATTATAACATGGCTTAAAGCTCACAAGAGTCAATTTTGCGTAATATAGGACCTTTAAGTAATACTGGGTGGCATCTGCGTTTGGGTGCCGAGTTGTGGTGACGCTAACCTGCTTTGTCCAGTGTGAGTGAAAACGATGCACACTTCCCTGCTCTCTCTCCCCAAAGCCAAAACACAATCGTTTATTTTGCATCAGTCCATTTGACAGACTCAAATTCAATCATGGTTTCCCCCTGACAGAGAAGAAAAGATGAAAATAATAAAGCCATTTTGTGGATGTGGCTTTGCAGTCTCTAAGCAAAGATACCCGCGGTCCTCTCTGAGGAACGCTAGCTAGTTGCACTTAGCTTCAGATTACAATGCAGCACGCTTGAATGACATGCCTAATATCTCTTTTAAGGGCCCTGTTTTTCTTTCAGGAGCGGATGGCGAAATGAACACGTCACTCTTGACAAACTGGTGCGATTTGGCTCATAAGTTACCCTGACAGAAGCGACTCGTATTAGATGTATGAGGCTGCGGTATCAGCACGCTAACCCCCGCTAGCTCACCGTCCTGGGGCAAATCTAATGGTCCAGGGCAGAAGTGGTTAATTATAAATAACAACAGCCCCGGGCATCTCCGCCTAATGCGTGGCCATGTTTTTGACTCCGCAGCGGGAAGCCAGTCAAGCAGTGTGATGGATGAAAACACCAAAGTCAATATGTTTCTTTGCTTAGGTCGACCGTGCGATATGCCTGTGTTAGCATGTGTGCGCTGACCAGTCTGGAAGTAATTGTCTTTAATAATTGAAAATAAAAAAATAGAAAAACTCCCACACCCTGTCTATCTTGCGAAAAGTGAACTTTATTCACAGTGGAGCAGCGACGTTTCAACAACAAGGCCATGATCAGGCAAATGGTTTGTCTGAGGATGTGGAGCCATGTTAAATAGGCCGGAGTGACACCCAATGGGAGAACGTAGACTGCATGGCACACACATAGATGTCATGGATGTAGCAGACAGGTAAATGGACCTGGAGATGTGTATCTATAACAATGTGTGTACCTGGGACATGCAAATGTAAATAAAACATCTTAGGTTTATAGGAAGACATTCAAATGGAATCCATCATTTAACCCCTTCGGTGTAAGTGTCTGAGGGTGTAAATCCAGTAGGCTTCGCGCTATTTAAGAAGCAGGTCGTGATCGCCTCCTCTAGGGGGCGGGGGCATAATTGAAACAAAGCAAAGCAAACGCTAGATCCACACACATTTGATCTTCTGTCTTAGTTTGCTTAACCAGAGATGGCAAGATTAGCTAAAAAGTGTACTCAAGAATACAGTTACTTCAAAATATTACTCAAATATAAGTAGTAGTCCAAGAAATGATTCAAATAATAAGAGTTAAAAAAAAAAATTGGGGAAACTATGTAGCCTATTTATTTATATGACATATGACACTTTTTTTTTTTTTTTAATAAAATGTGCAGTATTGATATTGTTGAGATTTTTTGTCCAGAATCTATTGTTTGTTTGTACATTGACTGTTGGTCTAAGTGAGGTTTTGATTGTTTGCGACCATGCGTTTAAGCAGTATCTTATGTGGGACATGACTAATCTGGCTGACTGGAGTGGTAAGTTGCATCTGATCAACCGAAAATGTGCCATGTTCAATTTCACAGATTGAGTCGATTTATACTCCAAGGTATTTATATTCCGTCCCTACTCTTCAAGTAAGAGTAAGAATTTGAAGTAAACGGAATTGGAAGGACAAAACATAAAATAATGCAACGAGACTGGTAAAAACCAAAAAGACAAGCAAAAATTATATCAGTGGTCCAGGGGTAGAGTGGTTAATTATAAATACCACTAGCCCGGGGCATCAGCGGCTAATGTGTGGCCATGTTTTTGACTCCGCAGTGGGAAGCCAGTCAAGCAGCTGATGGATGAAAACACCAAAGTCAATATGTTTCTATGCTTAGCTCGACCATTGCAGTGCAGTATGTCTGTGTTAGCATGTGTGGGCTGCTGGCTGCGGTTTTGAGTCCATGTTGTAATGACTTCAGAAATCAATGTTATTGTTATTGATCATGTGTTGAATAGATGGAGACATAACTTATCTGTCACACAAGAAAGGCCTATACAAAAATGTACTTTTAACGTCTAACAGCTAAAGGCGCACTGTGTATATATGTCACCTGCTTGTCTCAGTGGAGATGTTATTGCTTTGACTGCGACCGTTCCACAGTATGGCATTAAACTTGTCAAGCATTTAACCAATTACATGTGTTTCCATTGCTCAAAAACACCTTGAAAATCCTGCGTTCCTACTGTGATCGGGGTCGCCTCTCCATAGTTCTGACCTGTGACCCGGCCTGCCTTGCTTGTGTCCTTTGAGATAGATGTTTAATGCCATACTGTGGAACATTCCAGGCAAAACAATGGTGGATATTGAAATATTGGTACCGTTTGTTGAAGAGTTCAGACTTATCAGTCCCGATTTTACGTTTCTCTGTTAAGCTATAGCACGACTTTATCAGGCAAGCTAAACCAGGTCTAAAATGAGACGGAACCATACGTACACGCACCGCAGTTTGAGAAACGTAGATCTGTAGGTTTTAAGGCATATTTCCTCATAATCAGTTTTAAATAACAACAAAACAAATTGATTTAAGCATTTTCGATCACGTCCCAAGCCCTACCTTTTGTTCCCGTTGTTCACCAGTCTGATATATACTGCTATTTACTGATATGTCGTTTTCTATTCTTTACAGGAAGCTGCTTTAAATGCACTTGTAGTATATTTGAGATCTGGCAGCGGAGCCTCATAAGCAGATTGACTCGTGGCCATTATAGAAAAATAGGGCAGGCTTTCTGTAATAGTTCTTTAAGAATCCATTAGGGAGTCAACATCATAAATTCAGAACAACAGTGCAATCAGCTGAGGAGAGGAACCCCCGGACATATTAAAGAGGACTGGAATCGCAGCCACTCCATTTTAAACATTAGCACATTCATTTGTTAATATTTGTTGAAAAAAAAGTAAAAATGACCCCGGGATCTGATGTGTTATTATAGGCTCACAGTGGGAATTGTATTGTGGGGTTTTCAACAAATCAGAGGGGTGGCTGTACCTGATTATTTCATCTAAAAAGTCCAATTTGTTTTGCCCCAGTACAGATATATTTTAAAAGCAGCTCTTAGGGTCAAAATGAGATCGCAATGTGCTGTTTGCATCTAATTTTAATTAGTTAGTATGCTACATGCTGATGAGCTGTTAGCATGCTAGTTGTTGTTAGCATTATGAAAAATTTCCACTGTGGCCTCTGAAAGCTAATAGTCAAATTAATTATTTTTATATGTATAGAATACTTCAGTTTGAGGCGTTGTTTTAATATTAATATAATTATGGCTCAAAATTAACATTAGCATTAGCACTGAGACACAAACATCTCTCTTTCTAAACACAAGTGTCCTCCAGTGAAGTATTCATTTTATTTGTGTAGTTTTTAACATTTTGTCAGTGACATCCACCCGCAGCCCCTGTCCACTGCATTCATTTTATTTGTGTAGTTTTTAACATTTTGTCAGTGACATCCACCCGCAGCCCCCTGTCCACTGCCTGATCTTTAAATATTTATTCATTTTAGTGTGACTCGACAAAAACCTCATAGACATAAAATTGGACAGGAAGTAGTGACGCTAACAGTGAGGTTGCCGGGCGCTGTTGTGCGCGGAGCCTATTGGATGACAGAAATGCATTAGAAATGTAAGAAATAAATGTGCATGTTTGTTTACAACACAAGATACAAAATATGTTCTTATACAAATAAATAATTAATAGATATGTCCAACCAAAAAGTTCTTGGTTTGATCTCAGCTGCGTACCATCATTGTGTCCTTCGGCAATACATTTCACCCATCTTATCTATGTATGGGTGTGGTGTGTGAGTGATTGGTGGAGGTCAGAAGGGAAAGGTCAAAGGTGAAAATTGGTAGTCTACACCAGGGCAGCTGTGACTACAAAAGAAGCTGCCACTGAGTACAGAAATAAATCAATAATGCACACAAATCTAAAACAGTTTTAAGTGGGTGTAAAGGCATTATATATACTGCAAGTAAAAAAAAAAGGAATATTGTCATGTTAGCCAATCACAGACTGCAACCTTTACCTCTAACCAATCATCTTTCATGCTATTCATGTAGATAGATAAATGCACTCTCTCTCCCTTCCTATCTAGACATTTCAGAATGTGCCTTAACTCTCCTCTGCCCCATCTCCGCCGCAACAGCAGAACCATCAGTCTCCTCAGCCTCTCCACCGCCTCTTCACCACTGTCACCAGTGCTTAGGCCCAGGAGGCAGGCATTTCCCCATCAAATCCACTTCTAGTTCACTGGCTGTGTTATGTTTCCTTGATCTTTAGACATGACACTGAAGGACGAAGGGGCACGGCAGATCTCATGAGAAGAAACACAGAGCTGGAGGCCCTCACTTCAAAACTAATATACATCACAACTCATACTGCAAAGACTAGATTTATGATGTGTAAACCTGAAGTGGTATTGTCTTATGTTAAGCATACACATATTTAATCAACTTCATTTTAGTTTAAATAGCCTCATACTAGAGACTCACTATCTCTAAGTGTCAACAAAGCATTTCAACATGTTTCAGTTCCTATTGTTACCAGCAGAGGGCGAAACACACCCAATCCAAGTGTTTGCTGTCAGAGTGATAGAGCAAGAGAGAGCAAATAATGTTTCAACATTTTAAGTTATATAAAGTGATAGAAAGTTATGTTATATATATCATGCTGTGTAAATTCTAATGTCCAAATCAGTCCATACAAAGTAAAGCACAATTTGGCCTGTCGCCCTCTGGTGGTTTGTGTCTTAGTGAGTTGTTGCCCCCCCCCCACCTCCCTTTTATTCCTCTGTCTCTCCTTTTTCCCTCTCTCTCTCCCTGGAGCGGTATGGGACAGGCCCGTGGTGAGGGGTGGGTGTGCAGTCACTGTCATTGGGCCCACTGGGATGAGAGCTCTGAGGGGACGGGGGGGTCACATGTCCCTCTGCATCAGGTCCAGAATGGCCAGTGGGGACAACCTGCTGTAGTTTTTCACATAGTACAGGGAATAACGGAGTATGAGTTCATTTTATACTGTATACTTCCATTTTTATGAAGGTCCTATATTACACAAAATTGACTCTTGTGCTTTAAGCTACGTTATAATGTGGCTACCTCCTCACAAACACATTCACACATTTGAGCAACCCTTTATTATTAGTATATCTACATCTCCAAAGCTCAAAATGCTCCGTTCCACCTTGTGATGTCATAAAGCGGTAGTTTTCAAGTTAACAGCTACGTTTTACCTTTCGCTACCACCACCATCACGCTCTGACATTCATGTAAATCAGTGTTTCTGTAATGAAGTCGATGGGCTTTAATGGAGCTGTACCTGATTTTTACAGTCTTAAAACGTGAAAAACAAAACTAGTTCATTTTTAACGGTTTGCAGTGGTCCAAAGTTATTCCTCTCTTCCCTTATGCATTCCGAGCATCCTAATTATTCCCTGTGATGAGGGAAGCGCGTTGCACAACTTCCAGAGACCAGAGCGGAATCTACTGTGACGGTAAATTTAGCAACAATTAGCACGGTAGCAGCGCACTTATCACACAATGAAACGTTTTATAATTAGATGCAGACAGAACACAGTTGTCTTAATTTGACCTCAAGAGCTGTTTATACAATACATCTGTACTGGGGCAAGACAAACAGGGGCTTTAAACTGCAAAATGATGCATGTAAATTTTGTTTCTCTGTGACTCACCTGTTCCTGATCCACAGTCTTAAAAATTCTACTTAAGCACAGTACTTTACTATTTGTACTTTGTTACCTTCCACCGCTCGTCATGAATAATTTGAGATACAGAGATTACATTTCTTTTTGCCCCCTACAATAATGCACAAGTACTTCTATATATTGATCCTATATATTCAGACTAGAATGAGTGCAGTTTTTTGTTATATTAAACCCAAAAGACTGAACACACTGATTATCATATGACGCTTTTATAACTGCATGAATACCAGTTATAAGCCGCAATCTTACATCACACATCTTAACACTCACCACGACTCAAATCTCACTTTGTTAAACACTACCCCACACATTGCTTTGATAACTTTAGCGCGACAAACCGCAGGCATTTCGCTATTTGCTCGCATTAGCATTTGTGGTCAACCAACATGCTAATCCATCAAAATGTGCCTCCTGAAAGCTCTCTCTCCCACTCACTAATGGTCTGTGGGTGATGCGTTTCATTATGTGAGCCTGCCCACTCCAGCAGCTAATGTATGTGCCCTGTTTGTTTTCCACGAGGCAGAAAAAACAGCGCACGAGTTCTCCAGAGCAAAAACAAGGACTCATAATGAACACAATAGAAGCGGGTCTATGGAAGGTGTGTGGGTTACATTTGCATTTCTGTATTTAGTTTACATCAGTCTATAAATCAGCGTGTGCTGGCTTTCCACATCTGTTTGTTTACAGTTATACAGGCCATAACAGAACATGATGTATTTTAAAGCAGAACAAAAGTGCGTCTGGAGGTTAAGGCTGTAAAAATAGTGAATAAAAGATTACTTTGACAAATCGGAAGTTGGAGTTTGCATACTTTATTTTGTCAGCATTTTACATTTAGGTTCACCGTGTAGACAGACTGGCAGAGGTGTGTTCAGGTCTTTTTGGTAAACTGGTAGTTGGTCACATTTTTATGTAGCATTTTTTTTTTTTAATATTTCCACCTTCAAGGCTCTCAAAGCACTTTACATCAACAAACCACTCACCCATTCACACAAACATTCATACCAGTGTACGCAGACACTGGGGGCAAGGTGTCTCTGAGCGGAAAAAACAAACATGCAACTTGGTTCCCACCGACCCACGGTCAACTCCCAGGAGTCTGTTCTCGCGAGAGATAAACTGCTGTACGCCACTTCAATATACACACACAACACACAGGTAACCGAGCTAGCGACACACCCCTTACCGGTGTTGTCCATAGTTCACTACAAGAATAAATGTCCAGTGTTCATTTGTGACGTGTCAGCCATGGCACAACCAGCTAAAAGAGAGGAAGCCTGTGTCCGAGGATGCAAGGAAAAGAAAAAGTGACTCGGACAGGGCCAGAGCTCACACACGAGTCAATCTGAGGAAGGCGTTTGAGGAATGGCGAGGGCGACGCAGATCTGGTGATGTTGTTATTGATCACATGAGTGTTATATGCATTACACGTGGTATCATTGTCCTAGCCTAGTTATGTAATTGGAATAATAGTTTACTTTAGTACAGTTACATCTGCATGCAGGATATGTGCAGCTAGTGTCACTTGTTGTCAGTGCGTAAACAAGAGCAATGTGCAAATTTAGCCCTGATGTGATGTCTGACTTTGGCTAACTTCATGCCCTGCATCTAATGAGGTAACACATTTGTGTGTGATCAAACAGCTTGTCATGTCGGGGTTACTTCTGTAATTGACAGACTGATGTTTCATCTGTGTGCAGTAATGTTATACATTTTAGCAGCTTGATGTGTTCTTTGCAATCAGCATTGTCAGTCAGTCTGTAAACGTAGCAACAAGCAACTTTAGCCCGAAGCTGTATTTACTTTCAACAACTTTGTGTTCTGATTATAGTTACAAGAGTAACTGGAGAGTGTTTATGACAGTACATTCTCTCAAGCGAGCCTTAGGAGGAGCGCTACGGCTAAAGTTTAAGTGTCTTGTCCAAGAACACAACAACAACAACATTCATTTGTGGGAGCTAGAACTGCACCACCAACCTGTGGGTCAGTGGTCTGCTCAACCAGTGATGTTTAAGTCGAGCGGGATTTGATCCGCCAACCTTCAGATCAGTGGACAAACGTTCTACGAACTGAGCTACAGTCGCCATTAGCTCAGTTTCCCTCACCTCACAATTCTACTATACTACTATTGTTGTAGATATTGAAGATCATCTTGTGTGGGCAAGATGATCTTCTTCAATATCGACTACAACGTTTACTACTATTTAGCCTATATTAGGATTTCTGCAGTTACATGGAAATAAATGTACTAACTAATCTATTATTTTATCTTTTATTTACCATGCTAATACTTCTCCAATGAAGTTTGCAAGCCTGTATTTGGTTATATGTTTATTTGTGACCTCTTCTCACTGCTAGCATAACTTATTACCTGGCATAAGTGCCCTTCTGTGCCCGTGTCCGTTTATTTGGTGATGAGGCTTCAGTAATGACTTGATGAGCTGTGATGGCTCCTTGTGTCGCGGTGTGAAGGACACAGAGGAGGCCCATAAGAGGTGGGTGCGTGCGCTAATTACGCAGTGGGCTTGTTAGCTGGACAGTCAATGGAGCATGACCAAAGCACTGCCCCCTGCTCCTGTCTGAAGCTCCGAGTTTAATCACAATGTTATGGGACCTGATTACTCTGCGGCACAGGCTAATTACTGAAATCAAATGGAAGAGAATTGGAATCAAACTAATAATAAGAAGTAAATGTTTGCATGTGGTTATGTATTGGTGGTTATGCATGCTTAGATGCACTCTTGCCATAGAAATTAACAATCTTTTTTGTCCTCAAAATGTCACCTATAAACAGGAAGAATAGATTGGTTTATAATAATAATAATAGAGTGACTTTAGACCGTTTAAAGGTCCTGTATTAAGCAAAACTGACTCTTGTGAGCTTTAAGCCATGTTAGAATGTTGTTACCGTCTTAAAAACATACCCAAACTTTGTTTCATTCGAGTAATCCTGTTATTATTCTGTCTACATTCCCAAAGCTCAAAATGCTCTGTTCCACCTTGTGATGTCATGTCAAGTGTCAAGTGGTAGTTTTCAAGTTTACAGCTCCTTTTACCTTTGTTCAGCAAGAGACTGGCAATTCCGGGGCTGAAATCATCCAAATGATTCTAGTGAAGGTTTATGGAGTTTAAAAACACAGTGGAGCACTTCCTGTATTACCACATGACATCACAAGGTGGAACAGAGTGTTTTCTATTTGAGAGAAGAACTCAGCCTAAATATGCAGGGTTTGTGTGTTAAACATGTGTGAATGAAACAAAACACAACTCCAGGTCTGTTTGTGACGAGGAAACAACATTATAACATCAGAAAAAAGTGTAATATGGGCTCTTTAAACAATATAACTGTTAACTGTTAACTGTAATATGGAATGTTCCAAAATAAAATCAAGAATTAGCATCCATCCATTTTCTTCCACTTATCCGGGTCAGGGTCGTGGGGGCAGCAGTCTAAGCAAAGATTCCCAGACTTCCCCCACCCCAGACACTTCCTCCAGCTCCTCTGGTGAACCCCAAGGCGTTCCCAGGCCAGCCAAGAGACACAGCATTAGCAAAATAGTAAAAGAAAAAGTGTCAGTATGTAATAAACCATGCCTACACATCCAACTTGAGCTCCCATAAAAAAAAAAAAAAACATGTTATTTTCAAGGCAAACACTTCGAAAAAAGTTTTAAAATGAGTAAAAAGCAAAATATGAAACATTTTATTTAGACCGTTCGTTTACATAACCTAGCTGACTCGTACATTTGTGACTAAAGCTCCATAAGTGTCCCCAGAAGATGATGACTGGGGCTATTTCCAATGCCATTTCACATAAGCGTCCCACTTCTCCTGCCCGGACCCCTGCAGTAAATCAAAGTGAATAAGAGCCACGCAGCCAGCAAACCAAATGAAATCAAACAGGGTCACACATCACTGGGAGGGCACAGAATGGCCACTGGAATGGAAGTAATCTTTCCCCTTGTGTCCCGACAAAAATGGGGGGAAAAAGAGCAAGTTGTCATTTTGCCCGGAGCGGAGCTGAGACGAGCAGAATCAAAAAAAAAAAAAAAAAAAAAAAAAAAAACTAGGGCTGGCACGGAAGTTTGTGTGACAGGAGACGGCCACTCATTTTAATGTGAAAAGACAGTTGTTTGGTGGAAAAACGCTGAGTGATCTCAATTCCAAGTCAAGGTAGAAAAGCATTGAAAAACTGAAATGTCATTCTATTCTATACGCTTCCATGGACAGCACGGACATGACGGAGTTATGAAGATGAAGCATGAATCCAAACAAGACTTTTTCCCTTGCTACATTCTAATTTTCTACTTTTTTCTGATTTAGGACAGAACTGTCAACAGAAAAAACCCCAAAATGCTCCAATACCAATGCAGCTTGGTGTCTGTCCACTGATCCAAAGGTTGGTCGTCTGAATCCCACTCCCGGCATAAACATCATTGGTTGAGCACAGGTTGGCGGTGTGATTCCAGCTCCCACAGATGAATGCTGCCGTTGTGTCCTTGGGCAAGACACTTAACCCACCTCGCCCCCATTGTCTGCGTACACTGGTGTATGAATGTGTGTGTGAACGGGTGAGTGGTTCCTTGATGTAAAGCGCTTTGAGTGCCGTATAAAAATGGGACCATTTAGAAATAATACTTGATAAAATCGTTAATAAAAATAGACAAACAAAATAATAAATCAACCAACAGGGAAAAAAAAGAAATAAAAAATAGTGACAAATCACAAATTACTTTTGTATAAAAATGGGACCATTTAGAAATAATAGTTAATAAAATTGTTAATAAAAATAGACAAACAAAATAAATAAATCGACCAACAGAAAACAAAAAGAAATAAAAAATAGTAACAACAAATCACAAAATAAACACAAAATTCTGCATTGTTTTGATCGTTTGTATTTTAACGCACGTTTTCAAACTTTTACTTTTGATGTAATATTATTCTTTGGAAATATATCGATTCTTATATTGATTTTTACTGCAGTTAGTGAGGGGACTTTCGGCTCTTTTATGGGATCCGAATCTTTTGGATCAGTTCATGACAAAGAGCCGTTCAAAAGACTGGCTTTTTTAATATTTATTTATATGACGGAGAACTTTATTATGATGTCAGATATGGTTTTTATTGTGCACAAAGCTCTCACTCGTGTCGCCTGCTCTGCTTCTGTGCTGATTCTTGTGTTGGTTCAGTGTCAATCAAGATAAAAAGAAGATTTGGTTCTTTTCAAAACCATTAAAGACCTATTCAAAAGAGCCGACTCATTCACGAACGTCACATCGCTAACTGCAGTCACACCTTTCCTACTATCTGCACAATTGAGTTTCTCCATCATTAAAAAAACTGTTAAATACCTGATCAAATCCCCTGTCTGTTGGTGTCAGACCTTCTGATCTCTCTGTCTAGCAGCGTGGAACCATCAGCCTGCTTATCCTCTGCATCGTACATCACAGATATGCACAAGAGGCTGGTGCTGGGACTCTTTAAAGGGAGCCACATCTCTGGGATCTCTTCATATCAAAGAGCTGCTCAAACACTATCTCTATTTATGTTGCTTTATAAGTAAGAGGCCAGGCTGAGAAGGAATTTTTGAAAAAGGCACTGAGAGGAACAACCAAGGCTCACATTAGATTTGAAGTTATTAAAGTACACTTATTGTCTG
>KN470415.1:3373-17423 GCA_000787095.1 Periophthalmodon schlosseri | reverse complement strand
CAGGGTCGTAGGAGTCATGCAGAGTGGAGAAGGTGGATCCGTGTCTAACCTGGAAGATCTCAAAGCCGTAGATGTCCAGAACTCCAATGTTCAGGTCCTCGTGGTCTTTCTGCATGGCTTTGTTTACGCTCTGCACCAAAACAAACTGAAAGTTATAAATGTAAATATGGTTCTATGCATCCTGAATGTCAGGAGGGATGAAACAGGACAAAAGTTATACTAATGTTTATCATGTTTCTTTTTCTGTTTGTTTGAAGAGGTCGGAGGTCAGAGGTTGCTTTTATCATGTGAGTGTCATATAAAGGTCATTGGTTATAGTTCATACACTGACATATAAGTGACAATCTGACCTCCTCTCGGAAGCCAAACAGGCTTTAATGTTTATGGTTATAATATTTATGATAGTAGAGTTAAATATCTGACCTCCAGTTGTTAAGTGTCCCCTACAGCACTTTGGGTTATGGATATAAGGTTTATGTATACTCTTTATAATGTTTATAATGCTATATTTAGTTTACTACCGGAATATAAATGCTGACCTCCAGCAGGTTTAGTGTTATCACAGTGTTTCCCATTAAAACCGGAGGAGACTATGGTGGCCCCCATAGTCTAGAATTCTCCCCCAGAGTCTAAAGACAATCGGCATGATACTAGTATAACAAAATGAGACTTTGCTAATGTAATATAAACTTGTAAAAGAGACCACACTGGTCCAAAGTGAAAATACTATTAAATATAGACAGTAAACAACACTGAATGACACAAACTGAACTATCTGTGCCATAATCTTAACCACATTTGTGATGTTTATAATGTTTAGTACAGTTTAATACTAAACATTATACAGGGTTATGGATATACTGGTTACAAGACTTAATAATAGTAATAATAGACCCTTAATAATAGTTATAATAATAATCTGGCCTCCACTAAATAGTCAAACAGCCTCCCGTACAGAGCCTTAGGGATATGTTTATCATGTTTATGTTTTGAATCTATATCTTTAGTAGAGTTAGTACAGTTTAAAGTCTGACCTCCACCAGGTAGTCAAACAGCCTCCCGTAAAGAGCCTTGCTGAGCGCGTCACGTGTGAATGCTGCCTGCTCCGTGTTGAGCGTCACGGCGATGGACTCGGAGCGCCCGCCCCATTTACTGTCCATCACACGACTGGTCAGTTTACTGCACAGCGCCTCCTGTTGGACCCCCAGGAGGAACGACGGGAAGGCCAGGACTGCAGACAGAGACCAGGTTTAGACCGAGTTTAGACCTGGTTAAGAGCCGGTTTAGTCCCGGTTTAGTCCCACTCACAGTCCTGGTTTAGTCCTGGTTTAGTCCTGGTTTAGCCCTGGTTTAGCCCTGGTTTAGCCCTGGTTTAGCCCTGGTTTAGCCCTGGTTTAGCCCTGGTTTAGCCCTGGTTTAGCCCTGGTTTAGCCCTGGTTTAGCCCTGGTTTAGCCCTGGTTTAGCCCTGGTTTAGCCCTGGTTTAGCCCTGGTTTAGTCCTGTAGAAAGAGACATGCACATCTGATAAAAGTTGCGACTGCGTGGTGGGTTGAAAGACAAAAATTGTAGAAAAGAAAGAAGATATGCACTGCAGTTCTTTGGAGCTCCCACGTTTGTATTATTTTAATAGCGCCACAACGTTTCAGGCTCAAGCCCAAGTCGTTATATACAACCACAGGCTGTCACCAGACCAATCATGTGAGAGCAAAGCTAATGAATACAAATGACAGTTTAAAATAAGCCATGAACTATGAAAAAAATCGTATTAACAGGTGTTCACTATTATTGTTAAAGTGGTGTATTAGCCACAGCCAAATACATTTACACTATGTACAGTTTATATACAAAATGAAAAAACAAAAGAACACAATATTAGCACCAACGCTACAGCAATGGAAGCAATATTGGAGACGTACAGTGGGGCAAAAAAGTATTTAGTCAGCCACCAATTGTACAAGTTCTTCCACTTAAAAAGAGGCCTGTAATTTTCATCATAGGTACACTTCAACTATGAGAGACAAAATGAGAAAAAAAATCCAGAAAATTACATTGTCTGATTTTTAAAGAATTTATGAGCAAATTATGGTGGAAAATAAGTACTTGGTCAATAACAAAAGTTCATCTCAATACTTTGTTATACACCCTTTGTTTTCAATGACAGAGGTCAAACGTTTTCTTTAAGTCTCCACAAGTTTTTCACACACTGTTGCTGGTAGTTTGGCCCATCCCTCCGTGCAGATCTCCTCTAGAGCGGTGATGTTTTGGGGCCGTCGCTGGGCAACACAGACTTTCAACTCCCTCCAAAGATTTTCTATGGGGTTGAGATCTGGAGACTGGCTAGGCCACTTCAGGACCTTGAAATGCTTCTTACGAAGCCACTCCTTCATTGCCCGGGCGGTGTGTTTGGGATCATTGTCATGCTGAAAGACCCAGCCACGTTTCATCTTCAGTGCCCTTGCTGATGGAAGGAGGTTTTCACTCAAGGGTGAGATCTTGCGTGGAGCCCCAAATCGAGGGAGATTATCAGTGGTCTTGTATGTCTTCCATTTTCTAATAATTGCTCCCACAGTTGATTTTTCTTCACACCAAGCTGCGAGTTCAAACAGGTGCCATTAATACAGGTAACGAGTGGAGGACAGAGGAGCCTCTTAAAGAAGAAGTTACAGGTCTGTGAGAGCCAGAAATCTACAAATCCTACAATGTGATTTCCTGGATTCTTTCCCCCCATTCTGTCTCTCATAGTTGAAGTGTACCTATGATGAAAATTACAGGCCTGTCTCATCTTTTTGAGTGGGAGAACTTGCACAATTGGTGGCTGACTAAATAATTTTTTGCCCCACTGTACATACAGCCACAGACGGGAGTGATGATGTCAACATTTAAGAGACTCACAGAAAAGGCCTCAGAAGTCTTCACTGAGGCCTTTAGGAGCCAGGGACCTGGAGTATAGCTCCAGAATGCCAACACTCATTTGTATTCATTAGCTCTCCTGTCTCATGATTGGCCAGGTGACAGCCTGGGCTCATATATAACAGGTGTGAAATTGAATCCTGAATGTTTGAAGAAGGGCTTGTGCCAGATACATCACATTGTGGTGCTATCAAAATAATAAAAAATTGGGAACTCCAAAGAACTGCAGTGCGGATCTCTTCTTTCTTTTTTACAATTTTAGTCCTGGTTTAGATGCGGTTTAGTCCTGGTTTAGTCGTGATCTTGGCTCACTCACAGTCTTGGCTCTCCACGGAGGCGTAGTTGTTTTCTTCCCTGAAGCTGATGTTTCCAAGGTGAAGAATCGAAGCCACGATCTGAAGAACTGAGTCCTGCTCCTCCCCAGACAGACCCACGACTGACATGGCCTCCTACAAGAGTTCAACTAGGATTATAACCAGACTACAGTGGTCAACAGGAGTCTACAGGTGTCTACAGGGGTCTAACCCACACTACAGACCCACTACTCACATGGCCTCCTAACAACCAGGATCATAACCAGTTTAACCAGGATTCTAACCAATTTATAAGGGTCTGAACCAGAGTAGAGGAGTAGCCATCAGACCACCAAACCCACCTCCATCACACAACCAAACCCACCTCACTCCACTCACCCCCCATCATCAGACCACCAAACCCACATCCCTCCATCAGACCACCAAACCCACCTCATTCCACCCACCCCCACCATCAGACCACGAAACCCACATTCTTCTATTAGACCACCAAACCCACTTCCACTAGACAACCAAACCCACCTCCATCAAACCACCAAACCCACCTCATTCCACCCAACCTTACCATCAGACCACCAAACCTCCCTCCCTCCATCAGACCACCAAACCCCCCTCCCACCATCAGACCACCAAACCCACCTCCCTCCTTGGTAAATGGTCACATTTTTATATAGCGCTTTTCCACCTTCAAGTACTTTACATCAAGGAACCACTCACCCATTCACAAACACATTCATACATCAGTGTACACAGACACTGGGGGCAAGGGGATTTAAGTGTCTTCCCCAAGGACACAACGACAGCATTCATCTGTGGGAGATGGAATCTCACCGCCAGCCTGTGGGTCAGTGGATCTGACCACTTCACCAGTGATGTTTATGTCAAGAGCAGGATTTGAGCCGCCAACCTTCAGATCAGTGGACAAACACCAACTGAGCTACTGCTGCTCCATCATTTCACCAAACCCACGTCACTCCACCCACCCCACTCCATCAGACCACCGAACCCACCTCACTCCACCCACCCCCATCATCAGACAGAACTGGCACAATTTACACCAAAAAATTTTTTTTTCCCAATATTTTAAACATTAGTTCGACAAAATAAAGGCGTTTTCTTTATTTTTATTTGTCAAATAATAATCCCTGTCTACATTAGAAGAGTTCTGACGCAGTGTGCCACATGATTGCTAGGTAACAATTGTGGAATTTCCTAGTGTGATATCACGATTTCCAACCAGGAAGTAAAATTTGAAACCTACAGAATTGCCAAATTGGTATTTTTTTTTTTTTTTTACATTTTTAGTAAAATCTTAAATATAGTGATTTTAAATGTGTTTTAGTAAAATGGTCCAAGCTCTCATAAGCGCTTTAAACCCAACTTTGGACTATAAAAGTTCTCTCCCCCTCTATCAGCGTGATATACATTTGGAGTTTGGAGATTCAGCAACTAACACCTTTAATGATGGTGTTATTTGTCAGGGTCAGAGGTCGTGTGTGTTACCATGGTTTCTGCAAAGTCCTTCTTGTCACTGACATCATCCACAGTGTAGGTTCCTGATTGGTTGAGGTAGAAGTAATAATCCGGAGTGGTCACACCCAGATTCTCCCTCTGCTCTGAGCTTGCCCCTTCCAAGATCTGAGGACAGCAAAACCGGGTTTACACTGGGTTTACACTGGGTTTACACTGGGTTTAGTCCTGGTTTAGTCCTGGTTCAGTCCTGGTTCAGTCCTGGTTCAGTCCTGGTTCAGTCCTGGTTCAGTCCTGGTTCAGTCCTGGTTCAGTCCTGGTTCAGTCCTGGTTTAGACCTGGTTTCTGATTCAAAATTAGTATTACTGTAGTTCAAATATAGCAGTAGTTTCAGTTGTAGTAATAGTAGTAGTAGTATCAGTAGTATTTGCAGTATCAGTAGTATAGTATATATAGTACCGGGTAGTATCAGTAGTAGTGGTATCAGTAGTGCAGTATTTGTAGTACCTGGTAGTATATGTGGAAGTTTCTCTCTCCGGCGTTCTGTGAAACCACTCGACTTTTCTCCAGGAGGAAGTTGGAGATCTTTCCTCCATCTGGAGCTCCTCCTCGACTGAACTGGATCTCAAAGTATTTACCCTGAACACAACAAACAGAGGAGGTGCAATCGAGGTGCAGAGGAGGTGCAATCGAGGTGCAGAGGAGGTGCAGAGAAGTATGGTGCAGAACAGGTTTGATGCAGAGGGAGTGCACAGGGGGTGCAGAGGAGGTGCAGAGGAGGTGCAGATGAGGTGCAGATGAGGTGCAGAGGAGCAGAGGTGGTGCAGAGGAGCACAAGAGGAGCAGAGGAGGTACAGAAGATGATGATGCAGAGGATACTCACAAATCGGCTGGAGTTGTTGTTGCGAACAGTTTTGGCATTTCCAAAAGCCTCCAGCAGGGGGTTGGACTGAAGGATGATGTCTTTGACATGCTGTGGACACAAAACTGAGTTTAGACTGGGATCATAACCGGACTACAGGCTTAGACTGGGTCTAGGCCGGGTCTAGGGCGGGTCTAGGCCGGGTCTAGGCCGGGTCTAGGCAGGGTCCAGGCCGGGATCATAACCAGACTATAGGGATTTAACAGAGATTTTAAGTTGATTAATTTGATTTTGGCTTTGCAGCTTGGGTCACTGTTCATTTGGATCCATTAATATTTTTATTTGATTTCACCCTTTTCATTCACACGTTCAAAAAGGAAAAGCACAAGAGTATCCAGCCCCACCCCAGTCTAGACCGGGTCTAATATGGCTCATAACCAGACCACAGGGGTCTAGAGAGGTCTACAGGGCTCTGACAGATTGCAGGATTTAGTCCGATTAAAATGGGCTAGAGTTCAGTTCCCCTGAAAATCCGGACTTTATTTCAGGTGTGAATAAAGACAAGTAAACTCTGATCTGGATCAAACAAGCAGACTTCAGCACTTTCCTGGTGTGCAAACAGCCCAAGTCAGGTCTAGGTGAATCTGAACAGTTTTTGCTCTGACCTGGACTTTGTCTCCTCCTCCGGACACTTTGGAGATGTAACTCATGATGAACTTCGCAGCAACAGTTTTTCCAGCTCCACTTTCCCCACTGCAAAAACAAGAGCCAAGATCAGGACTAAACCAGGACTAAACCTAGACTAAACCTGGACTAAACCTGGACTAAACCTGGACTAAACCTGGACTAAACCTGGACTAAATTTGGACTAAACCAGGACTAAACCAGGATTAAACCAGGATAAACCAGGATTAAACCAGGATTAAACCAGGATTAAACCAGGACTAAACCAGGACTAAACCAGGATTAAACCAGGAGTAAACCCGGTCTGGACTCACCTGATGATGACACACTGGTTCTCGGCGTCGATCATCATGTTCCTGAACATGTTGTCAGCCAGAGCGTAGATGTGAGGAGGGTTCTCGTACTGGGCCTGGACCAGAGGACCAGGATTATAAACAGATTAGTGATAGGACTTTCGGCTCTTTTATGGGACCGAATCTCTTGGATCTGTTCATTTCAAAGAGCCGTTGAAAAGACTGGCTCTTTCACTATTTATATGACAGAAGCCAATGTGAGAATTTATTTTATCTACAAAATGTGTTTAAGTGGTTCAAAGTGAGAGTGGGAGTGAGTTTACTCTTTGAAATGAGGCACAATCTAAATAAAACATTGCACTACAATAATAATGAAAAAACTGATGTCAAATCTGTTTTCTGAGCACAAATCTGTCACTCGTGTCACCTGCTTCTGAGCTGATTCTTGTGTTGGTTCAGGGTTAATCAGTATAAAAATGCATAAAAACTAGAAAGAAAAAGATTTGGTTCTTTTAAAAAATGAGATCCGTTCATATCAAGGAACCATTCCAAGGAGCACTAAACCGGACTACAGGGCTCTGAACTGGACCACAGGGCTCTGAACCAGACTACAGGGCTCTGAACCAGACTACAGGGCTCTGAACTGGACTACAGGGCTCTGAACTGGACTACAGGAGTCTCAACAGGTCTACAGGAGGACCAGAACCGGTTTTGGACTCACCGCTCCCTGGTATAGCTCCACTTCTCGGTCGGTGAAATACGGCAGCTGTTTGAACGGATTCACGGAGATCAGAACGGGACCAATGTAGGTCTGAAAAAGTCAAGGACTAAACCCGGTCTAAACCCAGTCTAAACCCAGTCTAAACCAGGTCTAAACCAGTACTAAACCAGTACTAAACCCGATCTAAACCAGCACTAAATCAGAACTAAACACGGGTCTAAACCCAGTCTAAACCCAGTCTAAATCAAGTCTAAACCTGGTCTTGGAGGATACAAAGATGTAGTCGTCGTTGTATCTCTTGCGTAGATTTTCGGTGATGGCGTCTTCGTTGATCTTCGACAGTAGAACCATGTCGTCCACGCCGCTCACCTTCACGTTCGCCGTTTGCCAGTGGTACTTACTGCCCTGTAAACGAGCAACGCAGGAATCACACCCACAACCTTTGTAAACAAGCAAAGTATAAACCCACAACCCCAACAACCCTTAACACATCTGAGCAGACGGGGAATCACATCCACAACCCACTATCTGATCTTTGAGATGCTCAACTGTTTTGGTGAAATCATCATGGTATTTCGTAAGGCTGTCATCAACTAAATAACCCAAAATATGCACAAAAATCCTCTAGCTAAGGTAGTCCTGACCAAGACTAGCTCAAGATCTGGAGATGAGTCCCACTGCTCTTTAACCTAGAGACACTGAAGGATGGGCCAAATGCAGGTTTAACTCAGAGACACTGGAGGATGGGTCAAATGCAGGTTTAACCCAGAGACACAGAAGAATGGGTCAGATATAGGTTTAACCCAGAAACACTGAAGGATGGGTCAGATATAAGTTTAACCCAGAGACACTGAAGGATAGTCAAAAGCAGGGTTTAACCCAGAGACACTGAAGGATGGGTCAAATGTAGGTTTAACCCAGAAACACTAAAGGATGGGTCAAATGCAGGACACATTTCCCTACGGGTCAGTAAAGTGCACCTTACCTTGAGCAGTAAAGGGCATAATCAACAACTTGTAAAGTGGACCTTAACCTTAAATAAACACTTGTTGGACTAAAGACATGTTCTGCCGATCGATTTGTCGATTAAAAAGGGGGCGTGGCAAAAGCTCTCAAACTGTTCATTATTTCTATGATGTAATGTAACTGTACTCAAAATACTACAACTGCATGAGTTTATGCAAAAACTACTATTTATGCAGAAATGTAGGAAAAAGTGTTTTTAAATGAAAAAGGCTGATTAAACAGGATTCTCTCCCAAATCTACAGATAATCTACTCACTCACTGCTCCTTGCTGCTGTCGTGCACATAATCCCTTATAATAAATAAAATCATCCAATAATCGAATAATGCACATTTTGGTTGACTCAGACTCCATCAACCGATTAATCGACTAAACCACTAAAGGATTACAGGCCTATTGATTTGGTGACTTGGTGATTTGGTGACTTGAGCCTTCTCTGTTTAACACAGCTCTATGTTCAAAAACAGACATGCCCCCTCCTCCTCCTATTGGTCAGTCTCTGTGTGCTCCGAGTGACTGTCTGTGTTTACATGCACCAAACATCTAGTTATTATCTGATTTCTGGAGTTATCAGATTAGTGAACAGTTATATCTGATGTGAGTAATCTGATTTGTGTGTTTAAGGCTGCAGGTCTGGACAAGAAAATGTTTTTTTTTGTTTTTTTTTATTCATTGCACTTTGTCCAAATATTGTCTAAATGTCTTGTGCCGTAAACACACCAAATGACATTATTGGGTTATCAGATTACTCCGGTGATCTGATTTGATTTGTATTTATTTATTTGATTTGACCTATTAATGAACATCTGTAATTACAGTGGAAATTTCACTGGCCATGTAACTGTACACAGTGACATCTCTACCTCACCTGCCAGAGTCTAAGTGCCAGAGTCTACTCATTCAATAAGCTTCACTGAACCATGTAAATGTGCCCAGTGACAGGTGTTCACCCGCCACAAACAGCCCATGTGATTCAAGTTTACACAAAAAAACTAATGCAAAACAAATCTACTGACAAAATAAAGTCAACTGAACTGAGGAAACCCTGAAACCAAATCAAAGCAACACTGTGGAATTTTTCCTCATCATGGCCGCGTCAAGGCAGAGAGGGGGCAGGGCTGGGACATGATCCTGCACGAATCTGGAATGAAGAGAATCCTCCAGGAATCACAACCAGACTTTATCTGAGTCTGGGATTTGAACCAGCAACTCTGTGCCATAAACTGCAGAAACCATGCGGCAGAAGGAGGGCCGGGCCAGGAATAATGCACTAAATACTATGTTATTGCACAGCTTTCAGTATTCTTAAGTAAACTTCACAGTCAGGAGTCTAAACCAGGGCGAAACCAGGTCGAAACCAAGTCTAAACCAAGTATAAACTAGACTAAATAAGTCCAAAGTGTGACATAACTCACCATCTTGGCCAAAACTTCCTGCTTCACTTAAACTTTAAACTTCAGAGATCGTCCATGCGCGTGCCCGTGCGCTTGCGTAGTGCCAGAACGCGGATCAGGACCAGGACTAGAAGAGGGTCTGGGTCCACTTGTAGTCTCGGTTTAGTCCCGGTTTAGTCCTGGTTTATTCCAGTTGTAGTCCTAGTTTAGTCCCGGGTCATTCCTGGTTTAGTCCTGTGTTAATCCCGGAGGCTGCAGCTTGCTCTTCCTGGAGACCCTGCAGGTGTGGACAGGTAAAGCCCCGCCCCAACAGCTGCAGGGGCGGCGGGGGCCTCTGGGAAATGGAGTGCGCAGTGAACTACTACTGTTGACTCGCGAGTGTGTGTGTCACAGACAGTCTAACGTCTGCACGAGGTTCTCTTATTTGGGTTTATCCTGAAGTGTTTCAGATTTTACAAACGGAGGTTGTTCTGTTTTGTTTTTTGTTTTTTTTGGTTTTGCGCTGCAACACTGACATTTCCCCCACAGTGGCACTAAAGGTCCTGGTTCTGGTCCTGGTTCTGTACTGGCTCTGTTTGGTTCTGTTCTGGTTCTGGTGCTGGTCCTGTTCCGGTGCTGTTCTGGTCTTGTTCTGGTTCTGTCCGCCCCTGGGTGGGTGCAGTGCGTAGAGCCGGACTTGGGGCGGCGCTGTGCAGAGCTGTAGCCTCAGACGCAGTTCCTGACGCGGCCTGACCTTTGCCCTCGCCCCGCTGAGACGGTCATGTGGATCTCATGTGCGGAGCTCCTGTCACAGCTAAACCACCGCGCTCAGCCCGGCTCCAGAGCGCCGGTACCGACTGCAGCGGAGAGAACAGGCTCCGGAGCGTCGGAGGCAGAAAAGGACCGGGGGAAGCGCGCATCTGAGGGCGAGAGGAGAGCACCGGAGCGCGGGCAGAGGAGCCACCGTGAGCCGTTGCAGGACCCGGAGTAGGAGCGTTGTGGGCGGCTGTCAGGAGCAGTGCTGACCGCGGAGCTGACCGTGGTGACCGAAGCAGCTAAAGCTAAAGGCTAAAGCTAAAGGCTAAAGCTAATAACTCAGATGGAGGAGTTTCTGACGAGCAACCGCGGGGCCGTGCTGGTAAATGGACATAAAGACACAGAGACACGGGGGCAGAGACACGGGGTCACGGGCAGACTCCGCACTTCTCTACAGTCACGTCTGTTTTACACCTGAGCTCAGGAGACTCAGAGTTTTGCCATAATATGAAGTTATATAGGTTTAGTCCTGGTTTAGTCCTGGTTTAGTCCTGGTTTAGTCCTGGTTTAGTCCTGGTTTAGTCCTGGTTTAGTCCTGGTCCAGCCCTGGTCCAGCCCTGGTCCAGCCCTGGTCCAGCTCTGGTCCAGCTCTGGTCCAGCCTTGGTCCAGCCGTGGTCCAGCCCTGGTCTTAATTGTTCCTCTCTTTCAGTCCGGTTCTGGTTCTGGTCCAGTTCACGTGATTCTGGGAAATGAAGCTTGTGACATGGACTCAATGGTCTGTGCTCTGGTCTACGCCTACTTCCTCCACAAGGTACAGACTCCCTCTTAAACCTATGATCCTCCTTTAGACCTGTTCAGATCCTCCTCTAGATTTGTTCAGATCCTTCTCTAGACCTGCTAAAACCCGTTCTGACCTTCTTTAGACCGGTTGAGATCCTGGTTAAACTGGTTGGCTGCTGAAACCTGTCTTCTGTGCAGACTGGTGCAGGGGGGACATTGGTGGTTCCTCTCATGAATATTGCAGCTGAGGATTTGGTTCTGAGGTCAGACTCTGTGGCTCTGCTCACAAAGACCGGTCTAAGTCCAGACCTGCTCCTGTTCAGAGACCAGGTGGATCTGAGGAGGCTTTGTGGAGACCGAGGCTTGAGGCTGACGCTGGTGGACCACAACGTACTGCCAGAGTGAGACAACACCGGCTCACACCGGCTCACACCGGCTCACACCGGCTCACACCGGCTCACATCAGGTCACATCAGGTCACATCAGGTCACATCAGGTCACATCAGGTCACATCTGGTCACATCTGGTCACATCGAACCCTGTCACGATTAAGGATGTACCGATCTGATACTGGAATCTGATATCGCTGCGATGCTGAAAATTGGATGTCGTCTGCTAAAAAGGGGTTCAGTTGATTTCCTGGTTGGACTGATGTAATAAGACTATTTACTGGTTGTATTTGGCCTAGAAAGTCTCAGAATGTTTGAACTTTTATTTACATTAAGTTGTTCTGTCATTACTTAAGAGATACATCATGGCTACATAATCTGGATCAGTTTTGTTTTATTTTATTTTTGTTTAAAGAAAATAATGCTGTTTTCATTCTCTGCACTGGTATCAATTAATATCGGGTTGATACTTAAAGCTATAGTATCAAAAACAATATCGGAACTGAAAAAGCTGGATCGGTGCATCCCTAATTTTGAAGTGTGATATATTGCTGAAGAACATGCAGACAATAAATGATAATATTGAAATTAATTTACGCCACTGACAAAATAACCCTGAAGCAGGATTACCCAAAAACTCGACCATCTAAATCAGTGGTGTCTGAGGTGACCCTCAGACCAATTTTTATCGGCCCTCAGACCTCCTGGTGAAATGATCGTAGGCAGTCATTCTTACTGCAAATTTCAAAGGGACGGTGACTCTGTCAAAACTTTAAAGTGCACCAATCTACATGATACACTGAACTGACCTCTGCCCTCCGCTTCAAATATGTTGAAGATGTGGCCCTCAGTGAAAAAAGTATAGACACCCCTGATGTAAATGTACAATATTATTAAAAAACATGAGCAGAAATAAAAAAAAAAACAGCAGATGGAAACACTTTAGTAGTGAGTTTGCATCTGTAAATAGTCATAGAAGTTGAGAATTCACCCTTCTATGCCTCAAAACTTATTGCAGAACTGACCAATAACAAAAAGTTCCACAGTAGTACTAAGAAAATACAGCTATGAAAAATATTGACCTCCAAAATGATTGTCATGTATTGAACTTGAAGTTGATGTCATTATCGTAACAGGGCACAAACACTCACACAGTATATGACAGAAACACTTTTATGCACTTCTATCCTTTTAAACAAATGAAAAATAAATGTACAAGTAAAACTCTTGTTTAATGACAGTATTTCTGTTGCCCCAGGTCCCAAAGGCATTCAAAATACTTTGGTGTGAATCTTTACTGTCATAATCCAAAGAACTAAGTGCTTATTTACAGTTATGTCTTCATGTAGTCTGCACTGAAATAGAGCAAAGGATCATGGCCTATGTAGTTCCCTCTGTTTTTTAACTGCTGCACAAAACAATACATTTAAGCGAAGAGTCTTGTGATTCGATATATTGTGACAGCCCACAGTGTTATTGTGAGATCTTTGGAGGTGGGATATAATGATGATTCTGGTTATTGTTACGTCGCTGCTGGTCACAGAGTTGACAAAAGTGTTTACTCTAATGCTGCGTTCGGACTGCTGCGTCAAAATCACACCCAGCGCCTTTTATTGGAGCCTTTGCATTTGAGGCAGACGCTTGAAACTTGTTGACACACGGCCAATTTCACTGAAAGCTCAGATTTTTTAACTCTGGAGTTGACGCTCAAACACGCAGCGGAAATGTTGGACCAGCCTAGACTCGTTCCCCATAGACTTTGGCGCGTAAACCCATTGCCTCTCGCGCCACAGGCTGAGCGCTGCATAAATGTGTATTCTAAATGTGATAATGTGCGTTCATTCTCTCTCAGAGCTTCTTTGACAAACTCTTCGTCGGTCTAAACTCCTGTGTCTGCAGTTCTGACAGTGATCTGGAGGAGGCGGTGGTCGAGGTTATTGATCACCACAAATTGGAGCGAGTCACTTCCTGTCCTGTAGCCACAGAGCCCGTAACTTCCTGTCCCGTTGCTGTGGAGCCCGTGGGGTCGTGTGCGACACTGGTGGCAGAGAGAGTCCTGCAGAGGGCACCACAGCTGCTGGACGCTCAGATTGCTACTCTGCTCTACGGTAACTCCGCCCCCTGGCACAGAGGCCCGCCCCCTCGCACAGATACCCATACCCTCATACAGAGGCCCGCCCCTCACACAGAGCCCTGTCCCAAAAAAACTAATCTACTGTTGCAGTTCACCATCGCGTGTGGTTTAGACCCAGTTTAGTCCTGGTTCTGACCCTGATTTAGTCCTGATTCTGTCCTTAGTTTAGTCCTGGTTTAGTCCTGCTTAAGTTCTGGTTCTTACCTTGGTTTAATCCTCGTTCTGATCCTGGTTTAATCCTGGTTTAGTCCTGGTTTAGACCTGTTTTAATTCCTGTTCTGACCCTGGTTCAGTCCTGGTTCAGTCCTGGTTCAGTCCTGGTTCAGTCCTGGTTCAGT
>JACM01062354.1:0-16671 GCA_000787095.1 Periophthalmodon schlosseri | reverse complement strand
TGTGTATAGTGAATGTGCTGGTGTGTTCCATTTGCTTTTATATGATTGTTGCTTTGACATCAACCTGCCAAGGGACTGAAAATGAAAGTTGGCCACGTTGGATATAATCTTTACATATTTACATTTTCAAATGTTTATTAATATGTCCTGTCAGTTTACAAATAAAGAAAATAAGAAATAAAGGCTGTAGGAAGCAAAAATGAAGCTGTTGAAGTGATTTTTGAGAGTGGGATGGGCAGAGTTAGGGGCATTAGATGGATAGCGCAAGTTGAAAATTTTGGAAAGCGTTCATGCAGAGAGGAAGAGTAAACATATTGACTAAGGATAGCTGCTGGCAGGAGGGCTAACAAATGACCAAAATGGAGATTTATGGATGCAGTGAAAATGGACATCATCGGTGGTGTAAGGTGTAAGGTGGAGACGGATTCACTGTCTCCACCTTACACAACAACACAAAACAAAACAAAAAACAAACACGGTGAACATTTAAGACTTTAAGCTTATATTTGATTATCTTTTTAAGTATGTGTTTATGTATCTTATTCTCGTGAAGGATCCACTACCTGCTTGTCTCCATGGAGATGTGATTGCATTGCCTAGAAAACAAGCACAGAATGGAATCCAACTTATCAACCTCATATTTATTGAATTGCAGACGTTTTTACTTTTCAAAAAATACCTAACTGTACTTTACACAGTGTTGCCTCTCCACAGATCTGACCTGTAACTTGGGCTGGCATGCTCAGTTCCACATGAAGTATTTGTAAGGGATTTCATGTCTGATTTAACTGTAAAACCAATGTGCAGGTACAATTAAAGTAACTTTAAATCTTGAAGTTTACTGGCATGTTGTGGAACATTCCACATAATACAAAAACATCTCCATGGAGACAAGCAGACAGTGTGCCCTTCACCAGAAAAGTTACATAGTGCACCTTTAACAACGTCTGTAATATCCTCAAGAAGACTTGTCTTCTGAATATACTGTTGTTGTAGTAGACAAGAAGACACCATATTGGGGAACATACAATGAGTAAAGTGAAAAAAAAAAAAAAAGTAAAAAAAAAACATGTAGACACACATAAAACTAATTACTTTCTTGCACAAATTTACACATTTATTTAATTGCATTTGCAAGTCTACAGTCGACAAAATCCCATCTGAAATAATTAAAAATGCTTTGCTTGTCATCATTTTATTAGAGGCAAAGCAGTAACATTTCCATGGAAACAAGTGGGCAGCATACCCTCCACCAGAAAAGTTACATGGTGCACCTTTAATATAATTTGTAGCATCCTCAAGAGAAAATGTCTTTTGCGTACTTTTCTCACACTAATTTAAGTAGTCTGTGGAATCTCTCAGCTGCCAGGTCCATAGCAAAAGGAAAATTCCATCTGTCGCGAGAGCAGCTCAGGACCCCAATCTGCTGTACATCTCCATGTCAAAGCCACTAACCCCTCCTTTGAAGATAGTGAGGTGCAGATCTTAGCCAAAGAAAATAAATGGTTTGCGATGGGAATTAAAGAGGGATTTTTTTTTATTAGGGAAGACAATCCATCAGGAATGGGGGCCTTAGTCATCATTTATCTCCTATTTATCCTATGTTTATCTCCTCCATCCTCAGACCTGAATCAAAACAAGGAAAACAATAGTGAACAGTTATGCTAAATATGACTCAGGCACAGTTCACACATAGTGTAGTTCAACAGACCAGGCCAACAAACAGACACTGTAAACAACAGGTGTGTTAGTTTGAGTGTAGTTAACTCCTCCTTTCAGACAGATATAAGGCAGTGTGACCAGAACTGAAGAAGCGACTTGGATGAGCAACAAAACGTCTTCACTCTAAAACTTTTTCTTTTGGTACTAATCTCAGTATTAATTGAATTGGATTCGCAAGCCTCCAGTCAACAAAATCCCAAATGAAATAATTTAAAATGCTTTACTTGTCGTCATTTCATTCCTCATGACGCTTTTTTAATCAACAGGCTGGCGAGGGTGATTGAGTGCTGTCACACTTTTTTTCGCTATGGTAACTCAGAGGTCACAAGGTCAGGACCAATCAGAGGCCTCTGTTTAAAATAGTGACCTAAATTAATGATTGGTTAATGGTCAGATGAAGATTAATGATTGGCTAACGGTCGAGTTCTAAATGAGAAGCACGCTCTGAGACATATTGGGAGATCAATGGTGCGGATCAATGGAGCAGCATGACCTCCCTCAGACGAAGAAGAGAGGGAGATTCTGTGATGAAGAGTACAGGAGGAGAGGAAGAGGGCTGGACAGAGAGGACAGTGTAAGGACGGTAAAAGACAAGATAGTCATACAAAGCTGAAGATGACGTTTTGTTTTTTTTTTTATCAAAATTTTGTTATTCATATGTTCTTGTTCCTAAATACATTCTATACACTTAATTTGGTGCATGTACATGCTTTTTATTTATCTTTTTTTGTATGAGCAAAAAACTAATTTTCATTGTGCTCTATGAATGGTCAGAACTTGAATAGACCCAGAACTACCCAGAGCACAGACCTGGGAGACAAGACTAAACGTAAAATTCAGCAAAATAATTGACTATAACATAACTATGCACTATGTAACTTCGAAACCTGCTTGTCCTAATGGAAATGTTATAGCTTTATCTGTAATGTTCAACAGTATTGCACTGCGCTATCTCCATGGAGATAAGCAGGTAACACCAGGCCAAGCTACAGGTCAAATCTGTGGAGAGAAGATCCTAGTTAAAGTAAGAACGCATGTTTTTCAAATACTTTTTCAGCAATAAAATCAATTGTAACTGAATAAATGCGAAACAGATCAGTTTAATGCCATGCTGCAGAACATTCCATGTAAAGAAATATATTTTCTTTGAGAGGACAGACATAATATGGCAAGTCTTCTGGATTTGGTTTGAAAGTTTGAGAACTGCCTTCCATTATGGACCTAAACTTTAAACTAATAAAATTCATGCCTCACTAATTCCTGGACATTTATTTTTTTAATGCAGAATACCTGTTTAATTTTCTTTCTTTTTTTCTATAACAACAACAGTTAAAACTGAAACATGTTGTGAGTGAAATACATGTTCTAGGCCTGTAACCGTAACATATTTTGAAGTTTGATATATTGCTGAAGTAAATATAGACAATAAACAATAGTATTGAAACTAATTTATGACTGACACAACAACCACAAAGCACATTTAAACCACAAAAAATATTCTAAATGTATAATGCTGTTAAAAAATCATGAGCTGCAATAAACAAGTAGCAGAATTAAACAGTTGCATCAATAATGAGTCACAGATGTTATTAATTCAACCTTTTACGGCTTAAATCTTATCATATAGCCAAAAAATAACCTAAAATTTGCCAGTAGTGCATAGAAAAAGTACACGATAAATACTGACCCCAAAAAATATTGTAATAATTACAATATGACAGGCCAAGTTCTAGAATTGAATCTCTTTTTGAGCACTGGAGAGTGAGAGATCAGTCTGAAATGAGATTGAGACTTGAATTTTCTCCACTGGGTTAACACGGACATTATCATTCCAGCTCCTCATGAAAATTTTAATTACGCAAACTTGGAAGCATAATTGCATGTCTGTGTGGTTGCCAGAGACAGTTCCCCAAATGCTGTTCCATCATGTCCAAAAGCATTGTTGAGTGGAGAACATGCTATGTTAGAATAACTGTGTGCTGCTTTTGGGTCCTAAATAAAACTGTGACACAAGTAGTAAGTAGTTTATTATTGGCCAGGTTAGTAGTAGTAGTAAATGTGGTAAGTATCAGGCTGGGGGGGGGGGTCCAGAGGTGCAGTTAGGTATTGGGCTGGCTAGCGAACAGGCAAGTAGACGGGTTGTAGGGGGTTTCCATGTCTGATTTAACTGCAAAACCAAAGCGCGGGTACAATCATTTACAAGTAACCTTAAATCTTTAATGACATGCTGTGAAACATTAAAGGCAATACAGAAAAAAATCTCCGGGGAGAAAAACAGACAGTGTACGCTTCAGCAGAAAAGTTACATAGTGTACCTTTAATAACGTCTGCAATATCCTCAAAAGGAATTGTGTTTTAAATATACCGTTGCTGCCGTGGACAAGAAGACACCATATTGGAGAAAGTGCAATGAGGAAATTGAAAAAAAAAAGAAAAAAAAAAGAAAAACATGTAGACACACAAAAAAACAAATTACTTTATTACACAAATTTAAGAATTCATTTAATTTCATTTGCAAGTCTACAGTCGACAAAATCACATCTGAAATAATTTAAAACGCTTTACTTGTCATCATTTTATTAGAGGCAAAGCAATGACACACATCTCATCAAAAAATCATCATCAAAAAATCCATCCGCTGTGAGAGCAGCTCGGGACCCCAATCTGCCGTACATCTCCACGTCAGGTTGGAGGCAGGCAGACAGGCAGGCAAGGACAGGCAGGCAGCTTCCAAAAATAACGACAGAGGCACCTGGACACAGAACAAAGTAACTGTAGTACAAAAAGTTTACTTGTCTTGCCAAACACGTCTACTAACTGGAGTAGTATCAACGGCTACCTGGAGAAGAGTGAATGAAAAACCAGGCTTCTTATATTGCAGGTAATGAGGGAACTTGGATCCAGCTGCATCTACCTGTCTACATCTCCTCACAGCACCTGTCTACATCTCCTCACAGCACCTGTCTACATCTCCTCACCGCACCTGTCTACCTCTGCACCAGCAGGTGTGCCAGTTGTCAGATCAGGTAAGCCGACGCCCCTGTGAGAGGAGAGACAGACAACACAGAAGGGAGGGGGAGACAACAGGGAAAACAGCAAAAGGGAGGATCCTGACAAGATGACCATTTTCTGAATTCACTTTTAGCTTGTCCAAGGTTATCACTGCCAATTCTTCTTTCCTAGTGTGTTATTTTAATTTTGTTATGACCAAAAATATGACATTGGCTCAGGGTGAAAAAGTAATAAAAATACAGTTAATGGTGGACGAAGTACTGCATTTTGGTACTTAAGTCAAAGTAGAGATACAGAGGTAAAAAGTATCACATGAAAAAATCTACTTAAGTAAAGTATTTGAGCACCTGTTTAAAAACAGGTACTGATGATACTGATGATAAAAATGACATGATGATACACTTCTGGGGATCTGGGAATCTGGAACAGCTTTGCTATATACACATCATCTCACTGTATATATACTGTATGTAAAGTGCCTCTATTCAGCGTGTACTGTCTGCTGAGACCATTCTCTCTGTTTGATTCATGTGTGAAATCTTTTGTTGTTAGATTTTAGACGTTCACAAATTGTATTTTTTTGCTGTTCTGTTTGAATTTCTATATTGAAAGAGTTTGGGCCGATGTCCTTAACCACATGTGAACAGGCATCTTCTAATGAAAAACAAGGTGAATTCAAGGATCGATTGAAAAACAGTATTACCTTCCCTGAATGGTCCATATTAAAATGATCTAACTGGCATTTGTTCAATTACAGGTGTTTTTATTGCTAGCAATATATTTGGCAAGTAAGAGGAATCACCTACTTGTCACCATGGAGAAGTTTTACGCCGTATTGGGGAACATTCCAGAGAGAGAATGTACAGAGGTAATCTCTGTGAAGACAAAGAGGTAGCAGACCCGCTACCTGGAAAGTTCCAGAATGCACCTTTTAACATCTTAGTCATAAAACATCAGAGGTAAAATAGAAGTTTAAATGGATTCTTAAGTTTGAGGCTTTGAATGGTTTAATGCTCTGCTGGACGCCTGCACTTTCCAAAAGCTTTCAGTTTGTCTAATTTGTGCATAATAATTATATTTAAAGGAACTGTATGTAAGATTTTGATTTTAAATGTCATAAACTTGACCTATTTGTGTCCCCAGATACAAAGTAAATGTTCAAACCAAATTTAGCTTTTACTCATAACAATTCTAAAATTCTAAAACCTATTTATTTATGTTATAATTTAGTGTTTTAGTTCTCGAGACGATTATCCAGTCAGAAAGCAGAATGAGACTCTCATTTGGGCTGCCAGCTTCAATGCTGAAATCCAGTTGGTTAAAACATAAAAAGACTCTCTCTGATCTGAATTGTCACTACCTAAGCCCCAGCACCTGCATCATAAATCGGCGCTAGTGCAGCCTCTGCAGCTCAGTGAGTGAATTCTGGAGGTTCTGAGCTTCCACACGAGGCATGGCCTGTCCATATACTGACAATGAGAAAAACTTGTAAGGTAAGGCATAAGGCAGTTTATTTGTATAACCAAAAAGACTAAAGATTAAATTCACAATACAAATTAATACATCTGTCTAGCATCTTCAGGAAGACTGAACCATTCCCCATGTTTAGTCCTGACTCTGGGCACCAGCAGGAGGCCGGTCCCTGAGGTCCTCAGAGTGTGAGATGGTTCATATGGCACTAACATGTTGGAGATGTACTTTGGTCCTAGGCCGTGGAGAGACTTGTAACAAGCAGAGCTGCTTTAAAGTCTATTCTCTGAGCAACAGGAGCCAGTGCAGAGACCTGAGCACAGGACTTATGTGCTCCTACCTCCTGGTTTGTGTCCCCTATTTACAAATGTAGTAAATGACAACCCAGGTTCAGTTGTGACCGTAGTATCTTTTGTAAAACTGTAAGAGCACAGGCTACATACAGTTCGTTTAACTGTATGCACCCCTCTTCCCCTCCCACCTTGTGCTTGTATGTTACTTCCCATTCCCCACGCGTGCCCGGCCGCCTTTGTCCCTTTTGAATAGCCGCTTGACCTCTTCATGTCTGATCGCATATTCAGCGCGCTCCTCCCTGCAGCAAGCTTTTGACTTCTGTCCCTCAGTTCACGGCCCACACCCTCCACTTGTCTACCTCTGCTCTACCTCTGCCCACTGCACCTGTCTATCTCACCTCATCATACCTGTCTACCTCTCTTCACCGGATCTGTCTACCTCTGCTCCTGTCAGCATCTCCTTACCGCACCTTTCTACCTCTCCATCTGTCTACCTCTCCTCACTGCACCTGTCTACCGTTCCTCACTGCACCTATCTCCCTCTGCACACGACACTTGCCTACCTCACCGCACCTGTCTCTCCATCGCTCGTCTTCTTCCTCTCCTGTCAGCGGTGTTGCATAACTGTCTGCTTCTCCGCCCTCCAGTCTGTCCCCGCATCTCCATTTTGGTGACGGAGCTTTGCTGACCCTTGCACCTGCCATCCAAATTCCGCCATGCTCCAGTGGCCTCCTCTGGTGACAGGGGCTTATGGACAGACCCAAAAGACCCACGCAGGAAATTCAAGGTTAAACCACTTAGTAGCTACACACCTGCTTCTGTAAGGCTTGCAGTGGTGCACTTACAAACACACCAAAGTATGATTATTAAGTGAACTTTGGATCTTTAACATTTTGCTGTTTACATGTAATTTGAAGTCCAAAAATGTGATAATAATCAGATGTTGCGTGTGCATGTAACCTCAGCCGCTGATGAAGTAGTTTAGCAGGTAAATTAGTGCTTATGCCAAATTCAAAGGCTGATATGGATAAAATTCAAATGATTACCAAACAAACATATGCACAATGACTATTTCTTTACCCTCTTCTACAAATATTATCAATTAAAATAACTTCTCGTGTATTTTATTAAGGAGGAATGGGTTAATATTTTGATTGTTAAATTACATTTGGCTTTGAAAAAACATTACTAAACAAGGATTAAACAGCAAACATTCGATTACTTTTTAAAATGGCATTTTTTCTGTTTTTGCAAATGAATTCTTAATGTGGCAAAAACAAAGATGAAAGAGAAAAGTTATTGATGGAAAGCTTTTTCAAAATTCTTTGTACTTTGTTTTTCAAATACAAAATTTCCTCTAAAAATCTTTTGCATAACTGACACTTGGTTTTTGAAAATTGGATTTTTCTTGTGCATGTAAACACACCAAAAACCTGATCATTATTGGGTTATCTGATTCTAGTGATCTAAGTATTTGAGTTATCTGATTTGTACTGGCTGTGTACCTACTTATATTTCATTGTATTTCATTGCAAGGGACCCACTAAAAATGTTTTGTTTTGCCCTGACTGTTTGAATATTCTAAGCAGTGGTGTGTATAGCGCTGGTAACTTTGGGCTGGTGGAATCTGGTTTTCTCTGCAGTTCTACATCTTTAAAGAGCACCGCGCAAGATTTGTGGTGACTGGTTCTGAAGGTAGAAATTTATTAGAAGTTTTATGCCAGGAACATTCCAGGCAAATGAATACAATCTCCACAGAGACAAATAGCAACTGCACATCTCCCACGTCAAGTTACAAGTCAGGTCTGTGGAGAGGGAAGACCACTCACAGTGAGGATAGATGTTTTTCAAGGTGTCTTGTCCTTCTTTGGGTTCTGTTTTTTTTTTTTTACCTGGTTTAGAAATGTTTTGGATTGGGTGGTACTAGAGGCTGTACCCAATTATTTCTCCATGTAGTACATATATTATAAAAGCAGGTCTCCTAGTAAAAATGTGTGCTGTTTGCATTTAATCATGTTAGCATATGCTAGTTGCTGCTCTGAATTTTCTGACGACAAAACTGGCCTCTGAATACTGATTGTTTATAATCCAAAAACTGTTGGCCAATAAACTCTCCTGATATTTTTAGGTCGATATGTAGGGCAGATTTTGGTAATTTTTCCCAAATGACCGAATTTGAATTTAGCACAAACTCATCCACGACCTTGTTTCACTACCAAGTTAAACTTTTTTCAGTACCCTCTTTAGAGTTAAGTGTTCTAATAAAGTTTAATACATAGTTTTTATACATATTTAGGCAGCTGGTTGGTCCAAACAAAATATCGGCCTCTGCTGGAGAATTAAGGCTCAGGTGCAGCTTTTTTAAAACTTTTAGCAAAACATCATGTTACAAATCTATTCAAAATACTTGAATTTGTTCCTGACAGGTTATTTTCCTTGAACTCTAGAGGTCCAACCAAATGCATTGCCCTGAGGAAATTCTTGAAAGCTAATGCCAACATCATTTTGACAGAACAGAAGTTTGGTGATGTCACAATTTCCAGAGTTGAAAGTTGAAAAGTGCTGTGTGAGCCCGAGCGTGGAGGTCCAGACAGTTGGGATCACTTGGGTCTGTCTCTGCTTTGATGCAGTCGGAGCAATCACAGACAACCAAACCTGAATTATTTACTCCTGCAAACAGATGGCTGACCCGGTACAACATCAAACTGTTCTTGTTTACGCATCCATACGAGAAAACAACTGTGATTTTTGTATGGCAATTTATATAACAGGCTGCGTTCACTTGACACCACTATATAGTTTAAAATTGAGGTGAGGGGTAGGAAAATTCAAATATAATAACAATTAGCAAATAAATACTTCAATAACACTAGACAAATTGAGAAAAATAAACATAAAAACTGTGACCAATGCACTATCTGACCAGTTGAGCAGACCCTCCCCTGACCGGGTTGGAGAGTTGCCTCCAAGGGTGGGCAGGTTCACACACATATTCAATAAAGAATAGTAGTAGTTGTAGAAAAAATAAATAAAACAACTGGAATGACCATGGATCTGTGACTGTCAACACCACACTCTACTCTACCAGGTCTCTTTTTTTTTCTCTCTCTTTAATCACTATCATTTTTAATTTTATCTTCGTATCTCCCTTCTTCATTTTTTTCACTTGAGCTCATCCCTCTTACTCTTTCTCTCTTCAACTTCAACATGCTTTAGCTACACACACACACACACACACACACGCTACACGTAAACACTCACTCATGGTTTATTTTTATTTATTTATTAAGTTATGTCTTTGGTCTTGTTATTTGAATCACTATGTCTTGTTATTAATATGTCTTGGACCTACAGTCTTGTACTTAAAAATGCTTAACTTGCTTAAAATGTCTATCTAGCTTTAAATAAATAAATAATAATAAAAAAGAATTCTGTGGTAGAATGTGTTACTTAACTGACAGATTGCAGATTTGTAGACCTGGTTTATGGTTAATGAGGCGGCAGTAGCTCAGTTGGTAATTGGTGATTGGAGTGTTTGTCCACTGATCCAAAGGTTGGTCGTACGATTCTCACTCTCGATATAAACATCAATGGTTGCGTGGTCAGATGCACTGGCCCGCAGGTTGGCGGTGCGATTCCAGCTCCCACAGATGAATGCTGATGACCACTGACCATTAGTATCTCTGTAATTACTGCGCCTATCTACATGAAGCCAAAACTAGTTCAAAGTTCAATATCTTCTCTGTCAGTAAAAATAAAGTGAATTTCAGTTTTCAAAATGGCCTCAGAAAGTGGTGCCGTTATTCGCCCGAAGCTGGGATTGTTGTTGTCTGAAAGAACTTTAAGACATGAGATTAATCTTGCAGGTTTGTAAACTCTCCAACATGACAGCAAAGAAATGGTAGGGGTATCACATGCTTTATTGTTTTCTATTTCCAGACCTATATTTTTTCAAACCTTGATGTAGGATTGTGCAATTAATCAAATTTTTATCGAGATTCAATCGGATACTTTCTAATTGTCAATGATCAACTTGAGCCTTTTTTCATGGAGAGGACCACAGCCCGTCCTGTTTTTTGTGTTTCATTTATTTATTTATTTCGGGCACATGTATCAAGTACACTTAATGCACATTTCACAATTTCTTTTCTTATTTAAGCTCGGAAAGGAATGGCAATGAGTAATCCTTTTTTTAATAAGACAAACAAAATTCAGATTGAAAATTCAGATCGAATTGAATATGAGGAAAAAAGTGATTTATTTTTGTCATATCGCCAGGTCCTCCCTTGATAGTTCTGTCAGTTTTGCGTCTGCTAAGCTGATTTAAACACATTTTGCCACTGTCCACTGTTCCATGTACAGTCCAAGTTCGTCCTGTGTTCCACGTATGAGAAAGGTGGTAAGTCCCCTAGTCCCGGTTTATAGTCACAGAACAGATACAGAACAGATATTCTGTTACTGCTAGTTAAGCCTCTGAAAAGGGACAGCAAAGAAGGTATTATTGTTGTTTCTTGGGACATCTGGACAACAGCGCCATCTGCAGTCTGACAATGTGAACTGCATCCAAGGTGTGAGAATGGAGGTATGCCCCTGATTTGTCGACATTTCTGAGGAATGATTTCGAGATCTGACAAACATATTATGGCAATATAACATAATATACAATTCAATGTATAATGTATTCAGAATCAAATATGACTGATACCAACTGTACTTTTATCAAGTGCCATTGGAAATTATAGTGCTGCCACAAGACAAGGTCAAAACTGGAGTAAAACAAAGGATCCCAATAAAGCTTAAATACAGCTTTGATTATGCGCTTTACTTGCCAACAACACTCAGCACTATTTGACTTATGCACAGTTATTTCATTGTTCCTAATCACAGATCCAAAAGGAGTACTGCAGTATGCAGTATTGGCATATAGTTCTTTGACCTTTGATCAGACCAGCCAGTCCTTTCTACATTCTGTTAAAATCCAGAAGGGTCTGGAATTGGACCATAGAGAGTGACAAACTGCTGTCCAAACTTGGGACTGTCCAACGGCAGCCACTAATTTGAAAATTCTCGTAACATTCAAAACAAAATATATAACTTCTTTTACAAGAAAAAGTGAAGCCAAGGCAGTCTTCACGAATTAGTTTTTAAAGCCTATATTTGTCTGGGCTAAAACATAATTTAAAAACTTGCTGATTTTTATTTCCCTTGCGTAGCAGCCCTCAGCAGCCTTCTTCAGTGTATAACTTCTAACTACTTCTAACTAACTAACTAACTTCTGCTACCTAAATAGAATAATTATATAACCTAAACATTGGATCTGCTCTTGTGTGTGTTTACATGCACAAAATCTGATCATCAAAACCATCTGGTGACATGTGTCTGTTAATTAATAGATTTTGACGACAAAGTACTAGGAAGTTTAACATAACTCTTTCAGTATTTCATGTTTTCATTTTTGTCTTTGATACAACATACACATAATAAATTGATAACTCCAGAAATGAGATAATGGTTAGATTTTTAAGTGTATTTAAACAAAGCTATTGCTGTTGTGTGCACATTTGTTTTGTATTTGTTTTGGTCCAATATCAAGCAATACTAGGGCAAGTATTGCAATATCGTTACTATTCACCTCAGTCCAGAAGTTGCCGTGGGCGCAGCCATCGTCATTCGGGTTGTATTGTTTTGCATGGGGCTGTCATGGGGCAAATAAGTTCTATACGGACTACAGAGCTGTTTTAAAGCCTCTCAGAGAATCGGGGCAGTGTTGACTTGTTGGTGCACATCAACACTGAATATTTTACAGAAATTAACCTACTTTATATCAGATTTTAGCTGGAAAACTTTCCTCAAATTCTCCATTGAAATGAACGAGATTCCCACTTAACCGGAAATGCCACCATAAAGAAAGCACGGTTTAGTAACATTTACGGCAAAAGGGGGTGGGGCAGAATAAGGTCAATAAATAATTTCACCTTGGAATGGTGTGTGTTTACATGCACAAAAGAAATCTGAAAACACATAGTGACATGTAACAATCAATAAATGGATTTTTAGAGGAACTGTTGTATTTGGAAGAACAAGTTTGCATAACTTTAATTGTCAAAACTTGCTCATTTACCAACAATCAGATTATTCATATCAGATGCAGCTGTTTACATGAAAGTGGCCTTGGTGCATTGGGATAGTTGCCTCTCCTCCAACTGCTGAAGAGACCTGCTACGTTGATAATAATAATAATCAACAGAGAAAAAGTACAGATACAGAGGGAAAAAGTTACTCAAGTAAAGTATCACATGAAAAAGTTAAAGTATTTAAGTACACGCTTAAAAATGTACTTTAAGAATAAGAAATAAAAGTATTTCACACAAGTGTTGTTAATTTGTGTAAGTGTTAAATGTTGTTATATTGATTCAAAAATTATCTATTTTGGGCGACAGCAATACAAAAAGCACTTTTACTTTTCAGTCCGGTTCAAAATGTAGTGGAGTAGAAAGTACAGAGTAAATAGTATCCACTGTAAAACTGACTTGAGTAAAGTACTTACACCTAAAAGTACAGTACTTTACTACTTGTTACTACTACTACACTGTCCAGGACTATTAACTATTAACTGTTAACTACATTGACTACTGCTAGTGTTAGGTTCTATTTACAGTATAGTCATAGAAACTGGTATTATCATATTTTTGGGTTTTTTGTGTCAGATTAATGTTCAACATTATCTGTATGGAAGTTTTGGAGGTTGAAGTTCTTTTTTAAAATACCCCTGTAATATTATTACAATTGGAATTGAAATGTAAAAACCTTTCATAAGAAGAGCCAACTCCACCAGAGCAGTGAAGTGAAGTTGTAGAACTGAAGTCAAAATCCCCCACAGTAAAGAGTGAGTGAGTTTTATCTGGGAGCCTCTGGACCCGAGCCTGATTACAGAAAACAGATTGGATCCAGCAGAACAATACCGCAGTTTTTTTTTTTTGTTGTTGTTTTATAGTGGAGACCCACAGGACACACTGGCGCCAAGACACATCCAAGAATAGAGAGGATGAAATGCTTAGTTTAGAATCTGAAGAGACTTTTTTATCATTTGAAGAGTTCATTTAAAAAACAGTTCAATCAAAATATTGTTCTCTCCCTGATGAAATTCACTGAACATAAGTTTTATTAAAAATCTGTTTTAGCAATTACATAAACATTATGCTAAACTGACTTTTATAAAATTTTAAACATAGCAGTGCTCCCTTGGCATAAGTCTATACTCAGAATTCCAATTGATTCATGCAGTATATAGAATTAACAAATGTAAAATCATGATCTACACAATTATGTTATAGGGGAAAAAATATTGTTACATACTGGGGCTTTAACTATAGTTATGTCTAATTTATTGCCCCGTTAAAATGAAATGGCAGTAGAGTTTAAGGCAGTATGATTTCATTGGTAATAGTCTGCAGTTCATGTATCACAGACTGGTGCAAGAGGAATAGGTGGACTCAGGCGAGAGAGAAATGAGGCCAGTGATTCATTTCCACATACTCTTACTACCAGTGCGGAGCTTTGGAGAGGCGGACTTTAAGAAGCTGTTTCTGAGCAGGAAGTGGAACAGAACCTCTCCACTGAAACCTGTTCCTCTCCACTATTTTACGATTTCTAAGACACTACTGGCTCATTTGGATTATTATTATTTTGTGGATAAAAAAAAGTTTAATTCAAGGACACATTTGTTGAAATATTTGTCAAGTGCACCAACAATGCAGAATGAGCTTGTTAAAGACACCTAAAAACTTTAATTGCACAAATCATTCAGTGAAACTACTTTGTTGAAAAGGGTATAATTTGAACCACACTAAAAAGCTTCATCAATTTATTACACCTAAATATTTTAGGTATTTTTACAAATTTCGTTCAAAGTAAACAATTGGTGCAGGTAAAAGGAAAAGATTGATTTTGCTTGATGTATTATTTCAGTTGTTGCAACTGCCATTTTTACTTTGACCCTGAAGATGTGAGACAGGCCTCTACTCCGACAATGTTTAAATCCAGGCACAAAATGTTTCTGTTTAGCTGTGCATATGACTGAAAGGTTTTTATTCTGAACTCTTCTCTTTTAATGTTAATTTCATGATGATTATTTATGTTTTGATTTGCTGTATTGTGATTTTAATGTCTTTCTTATTCGGTAAAGCACTTTGAATTACTTTGTGTATGAATGCGCTATACAAATAAACTTGCCTTGCCTTGCCAATGCAGTATTTTACCTTGGCCCAATTCATAATGTTACTTTGCCCCAATGCAGCATCTTACACTGTCCCAAAGCACAAGCCCAATTTGAATGAAATAAAGAAACAAGAAAGCGGAACATGTTACAAGTTTTATTCTTAAAGCAGACCTATTATGCAAAATCGACTTTTCAAAGCTTTTAATCATGCCATAGTTGTTTCTCTTCCCTATTTACTCACTCAAAGTTGTATCTGGAATAATCTGTGCATGTTTGAGCAATCTTTAATTGTTTATTTTCAAGACAAAATGTTCCGATCAATTCCCGTTTTCACCCTCATGATATATGCCCACTGCGCTGTACTTTTTGTAATTTTATTTTCTTAATCGATGACACGGGTAGGATTCAGCAGCGTCGCTTAGTCATTTCGTTACAAATGAAACAAAAATCTGCCGTTCGCTAGTGTGATGTGCAGCTATTCGTCTGAGGTGCAACTTCACGGCTCTTTGTTGTGATGACGTTTACATCGACGTCCGCTCTCATTGGGCACCGCGGTTTTCTAACGCAGAAGTCATCGGAGTTGTTTTAGATCAATATTTAAAATGTCCAAATTATAACATAATGATCCACGGGTGCCATAGATTATAAGTATATAGCATGTCTTCTTTAAACAACATTGTGTTTGAAATTCACTTTTATTGCAATTTCTGTCAAATTATTGTGTACGTATTAATCACTACATATGTGTATTTGGTATGTTAGTAAATATAACAAACTACTTAATATGCCTATTCTTACTAGTTAGACAATAGTATGTGATCCATAAAACTAAATTGCCTTGAATTCTAAACCCTGCACAAAAAAAAACATAAAATACTTGCTAAAGCTTTGTCCATTCTCTCCACTGAGGTGTGCATGATTATAATCCCATAGTCCACAGTGTGATCCATACTGTGTTAATTACATCTGCAAAGCTCAACGCTACTCAGTCAATGCCTCTCAGTCAACTCAGTGGGACGGTTACCGCGGCAGGCCTTATTTTGCTAACCCACCACCCCACGGACACGGTATTTGCACACATCAGAAGGCATCATACCTGACACTAATCTCCATATGACACTAGATTCATGCTAATCGCTAACGTGTCAGTAGCTGTTATCCAGAAGGAATGCTAATGGTGAGTTTGTGACCCACTTAAACATGCACCAAACGGAACTGGTGGTGAATGTAAAATATGGCAGGAGAAATGTGCAAGTTACAGATGGACAGATAGTTTTGCCTGGAGTGTTGAGGTCGGAAAAATGATAGATAGAAATTGTGAAGAGAGGTGTCAAAAATACCAAAAGCAGGGGTTGATGGGTAGGGAGACATTGTGCCCAGAAGGTATAGACATGGGCATCGGGCTGGATTCTTTCCTCAAGGTGCTAGCAATAGTTTTGTTCTAGTTAATTCCAAAAAAGTAGATCCATACTAGTTTAGTGATTCGCTTGATTGATACACGTTAGCCGCCATGTTTGTTCTGACACAAACAGACCATTCTTCTCTGGTTGGTTAATACACCTGTCAATCACATCCATCAGAATTTGTAAAAACAGGATTTGGTTCACAACTACACTGCCTGGCCAAAATAAATGTCGCCACCAAAAAAAAAAGGTCACACACTAAGATTTCGTTGGACGCCTTGTTTCGATAAGCTTCTGCAATGTCACAAGATTTATTTGCATCCAGGGTTGCATTCATTTTTCACCAAGATCTTGCATTGATGATGGTAGAGTCTGACTGCTGCGCAAAGCCTTCAGCACATCCCAAAGATTCTCAATGGGGTTAAGGTCTGGACTCTGTGGCGGCCAATCCATGTGTGAAAATGATGTCTCATGCTCCCTGAACCATCCATCCACATTCTTCCGCTTATCTGGGGCTGGGTCACGGGGCAGCAGTCTAAGCAGGGACTCCCAG
>KN470414.1:1560-18171 GCA_000787095.1 Periophthalmodon schlosseri | reverse complement strand
GTCGTTGTATTTAGTCAAAGTCCTACTCTGATATATTTCTATTCCAAGTCTGCTTGATCAAGCCACTTTGAAAAACCTTTTTTCAAAGTTAACTACTCGAATACTAAACTTTAGAGCTACTTTACTAAAGTCCAAATAGTATTCAAGTTCTCTGACCTTCTTGTGTAAGTTCTTTACCAGGTCCGGATGACATTTGGTCCAATCGGAGGATGACCCAGGACGACCGGCCACTGGAAACGTGGACTTATCTGGGTTTGTAAGGCCCAGGCTGTGCACAGACTTCGATCTTCGTCGATCATCCTTCTTTTAGATCCGTTGTCATCCGGCTCGAAGGACCAAGTTCACTGTCAGAAAATCACACAGTTATTAATAATCAATAGGCGCTTTACCAGAACTTCCTCTAACTATTCATCTAGCTAGAGGATAAAACACAGAAGGCAGACACTAGTCTCATTTTACTTGCAAGGGGTAGTGGCGCTTTTCACAGCTCGTCCCAGACCACCGAAGAGCCACCTCCCTTTACTTCCTTTTTATTGACTTCGACTCTTACATGAACAAGTGGGAGGTGACATACAATTATATAAGCACCAATTCTAAGAACCAAGTCTCGCACAAGTTATTACTAGAAACGGATGTGTGCAGTTTTACATGACAGAAAGAAGAACATTCGAAAATTACAGTTTGCACAATAAGAATACACTTTGAAATATACTTTGATAAAATAGTAAAATAAGCATTATAAAATATAAAATCCTTTACAGGTATCAAATCTTTTTAGTATCAGAGTTTTAGTATTTTTTAGTATCATGACAACGTGAACATGCAACAGTTCATTTCTATAGTCATAAGCATCTTTGGTTCAGCGATCCAACCCACTGACCCACAGGTTGGCGGAGCGATTCCAGCTCCCACAGATGAATGCCGCCGTTGTGTCCTTGGGCAGGACACTTAACCCAGCTCGCCCCCAGTGTCTGCGTGCACTGGTGTATGTATGAATGTGTGAATGGGTGTGGTTCCTTGATGTAAAACGCTTTGAGTGCCTTGAAGGTGGAAAAGCGCCATATAAAAATGTGACCGTTTACCATTTACTGTACTATACATACTGCAAATATAAACAGTTTAATTCCAGTGGTAGCATCAGCATCAAGGAAAGGGATTAAACCAAGTGTAACCATGTTTACTTGAGGATAAGGGTGAAAGAGCACTGTAAAAAATGCTTTTATCCATGTAATAATGCCCCACGCACTCTACAGAGGCGTGCTGCGGCAGAGAGGGGAGCAGCCGATAGGGAAATCACCGCTTTAATTTGATCTGCGCCAGTTAAACACATGCGTCTAATGGCTCCTAGATCATGCTCTCAGAGACTATCGCCCGGGGACAGAGCAGCGCTGGAGGTCAGGATACAAGGGCACGGTCATAAATATGCACTGTGGTGTAGGTTAGCACTCCTGCCCCATAGCAAGGAGGTCATGAGTTTGACACCTAGGCCATAAGGGGCTTTACAATGTGGAGTTTGCATGTTCTCCCCATGTTTGAAACCTCCAAGTTTCTACAGTGCTACAGTTTTCAAGGGCGTTGCTTAATATTAGACAGCAAATCTCAATGGGTATTTTCTGGTTAAGTAAATAAATTATGTATAATATGGTTTGTTTGTTTTTTAAATCCACTATAATTGAAAAAAATAAAATAAAAATTACAAAAATGTATCGTCATTTCTCCCACATATTATATCATTCAAAGCAACTTGAATGACTCGAACTACCATCCAACTGAAGCCCCATCAGCCATCTCCATCCTCAACAAACTATTCCTTTTTGAAAGATCATTCAGATCCAGATCATTCTTCAGATTGTCTCAAAGAATGTGTGTCTCAGAGCACACAAGATGCAGCTTTTTATTTTAACCATGAGTGAGGAACATCTTTGATTGTGAACTGTCGCCCCAACCTTTCTACCACTTTAATATTGCACCATAACACAGGAACAGCTGTCTGGGATAGTGTCATGTAGGTGTTTCCACAGTTCTTATTCATCTCTCCACTCTTAGCCTTGTATCATTCTCACTTTTGAAAATGCACCGTGACCGGGAATCACCTGTCTGCATAGTTTTAGGCAGTTGTTTCCCATGATTCTTAGCAACAATTTTGATAGAGAACCTAATGACAGTGTCTTTTTTTTTTTAAACCAGAAAAAAAATTAAATCAGGTACAGACCCTTTAACGTGGCTCTATTTTTTGAATAAATCACACAGATATATTGTAAAAACTGTAAAGGTCAAAATGAGACCCTGTGCACGTTCTGCCTCTAATTATGAAGCATTTTTATTTATTTTCTGCCAATCAGCGCTGGTGTATTGTTAGCATGCTAGTTGCTGTTAGCATTATTGTGACAACGAAACTCCGCTCTGGCCTCTGAAAGTTGAAAGAAAAGCGAATATAAACTCACTGCAGGTGAGTTATAAAGTGAGTAACAACCACTGAGAAATTTAAAAATGAACTAGTACTTTCTGTCACGTTTTTTAAGTCAAAAATCTTTTGACCTTTTCACGTCAAAGAGAACTTGTAAATCAAAACATTTAAACATTATCATGCGTAGGCAGTATTCCGTTGTCCAGGTGGCGTCCAGTGTGCCGGCTTTATAAGGACTTCCTGTGACCTCGCAGCGATGCCTCGCTGACTTCTGACTTTTCCCACAAACTTCAACAACCACAGTGTTTTTTAATGATGTGTCTGTTTGAGAGGAACCAGAATAAAGAGGACAGCAGGAGGTCAGGAGGTCAGGGCTTGTCATATGGACAGCAGAACCGCCCACTGGTTTTGGCGTCAGACTGGCTTACACGAGCTGCATGGGACACCTCTCAATGTTGTTTGGATGGAAGTTCAGCAGTCAAATGTGGTTTGGCCTTTTGTTCAAAGTTCTGACCTTAACTTTTAAATTGCTCAAATGTACTAGAGTAGAATTTTAGATGCAAGTTATAACAGCATGGTATGTAATTGTATGCCTTAAATATAGATCCTTACAGCAGTGACGTGTTTGGAATTGTTGTGCAAGACATCCTGATTCTGCCCCATTCACTTTAATGAGGCAGCAAAATAAAAATAGTTATTGGAGGGTGTGCAGACAAATGCTTGTTGTTTATATGTTCATTACATTTGGCGACAAGTAATAGGCCCATCTAACTTCCAGCTCCAGTTTGTAAAGTTCACTAAAGGATGCAGGATTTGTGGTGCTTGCTAACATTATCTGTCAAACTGTCGTGGTCCGCTGTATATTTGGTGCATTACTGTCCATCATAACGATAGAGTTAAGAAATGTTCATTATGGGGTTGCGTCCTAACTTTAGCTCCAACCGCTACATCAATATGCTACACAAAACAGTGCTACGGTGGTAATGTTTTCTAACGAGGCTCTGGTGCTATTCACATGTGGTCCAGTGGTTGTCAGTCGCCAAAACAGCCCTGGTTTTTCATTGTTTGCGATGTTATGGCTCACACGAATGCTCCAGTGCAAACAGAAAACACACTGTTCCACCTTGTGATGTCATGTGGTAATACAGGAAGTGCTCCACTGCGTTTTAAAACTCCATACACCTTCATTAGAATCATTTGGAAAATTTCAGCTCTGGAATTGCCCATCTCTACAGAACTAAAGGTAAACGGTAGCTGTTAACTTGAAAACTACCACTACACGACATCACAAGGTGGAACAGAGCATTTTGAGCTTTGGAGATGTAGACAGACTAATAATAAAGGCTTGTTCAAACATGTGCGAATGAAACAAAACGCAACTCCAGGTATGTTTTTGAGGAGGTAACAGCATTATAACGTGGCTAAAAGGTCACAAGAGTCAGATTTGCGTAATATAGGACCTTTAATAGATGGAACACGGGGGTCCTATTTACCAGCATTGGATGGTATAGAGTTGTTAAATGTGATGTCACTTCCGGGTCCATCATCTGATTAAAAACAATTAACATGTTTACGATTTCCTCTTTTTTTAGCAACAACCATCTCACGTTGGATGGTATAGAGTTGTTAAATGTGATGTCACTTCCGGGTCCATCATCTGATTAAAAACAATTAACATGTTTACGATTTCCTCTTTTTTTAGCAACAACACATCTCACGTTAAAAAGAGATGGCATTTAAAGCTAACAAGGTGCATGAATCTATGGTTATAAGTGTGACAGAAAGTGTACGACGGAGGTTGAGCTAAGCTAGGCTAAGATAGCGTTAGCGGTGACCGACAGTTAGTGAGATAGACACACTTGTAATCCTATGTTAGATTATGACTACATTACTTACATATTTAATGCAATGTGTGGTTAAATCATCACTTAACAACTCATATATACATTTTTATTCTTGAGTTCCTGATTTGCCCTTAAAAGTCCTGTCTGACAAACCATTTCCACGAGTTGTTTTGGTTCTTCTCCAGTGGGATAGTCCTGCTCTGCCACTTAGAGCCAGCAGGGCCCCACTCCGCTCCTCTGCCCCCTCTCCTCGCCCCTGTCTGCCCCTGTCTGCCCCACACCAGAGAGGAGCAGTTCCAGACGTAAGCGCAGGTGCTCCATACTGATCTTCTCATCACAATACAGGATGGAGGCCCACTTCCAGCAACTAGCCACATCCCGGTCAGCCAAGGCGTCTTGGAGTGTCCAGAGAATAGCCACAGTCGTTTCAATTTGCTACATAATAATACTGGGAATTCTTGGGTGCGGCATTCAGAGTACGTGTGGTAATCTATTGGATGAAATGAGATTGATTAAAATATATTACATTTTAATCATTGCATACATTGATTTAATCCATGTACAGCTTAATGGGAGAGACCAGAGAAGAGCGAATCCACCAGGGAATTGAATCTTGATATGAAATAGTTGTAATGTTCCAGCCGTCAAAACTGCATATGTATCTGACTGCTAACTTTTTAAATAGGAAAATGACTTCATAAAACTATAACACTGTAACGCCTCGTAATTATTTCTAAAATCCAGAATCCAAAACATTTCAGTCAGACATTTTACTATTAAAATTCCATGGTTTATATAGCGCTTTTCCACCTTCAAGGCACTCAAAGCGCTTTACATCAAGGAACCGCTCACCCATTCACGCACACATTCATACACCAGTGTGCGCAGACATCATGGGTGAGGTAGGTTAAGTGTCTTGCCCGTGGACACAACGACAGTATTCGTCTGTGGGAGCTGGAATCGCATCGCCAACTTTACCGCAATGTTATCCAATCGATCCCGCCGCACATAAGCTCCTCTGTTGTCCTCTATTGTAAGGTCAATTTCTCCTGCTTCTGTAATGATAAAACACTAAACACAAAGACAGAGATTTAAACTCTTGAGATTAAGCTACAAACACATAATCGGCCATTTTACTCTTTTCCCTCACCAGCTCCCCAATGCTTCGGCCATCAATAACTCCCAACTGATTTATGCATTTATGAGAAATCTGATCCACTTTGCACCATATGGATTTTATGTCAAGCTATGTTTTGTGCATTACTTTCCACCTCCCCCTGCCCTCGGTCAAGGTGTCGTTTGGCTAGAAAATGATCGTATCTTAAAATCGGGACAACGCGAAGAAAAATACCGAAGTTGAAAACGGCCGCAGTGATGAATAACTCCTTGGAAGAAGTTTGAAAAACACTTATAAACAAATGTGCAAACGTGGAAGGATGGGAGGTAATTGCAGACGGATCAATATGGCAATTTGGAGCGCTAATTCAAATGCAAATATCAAGCTCAGATGTCATGGCAGAGCGGTCGTGTCCGGAGAAGAAAATAAAGAAAAACGCGTAAATGAAGGGTAAAAATTGGAAAAAGGTGCTTGGTCTGTTGAGTAATTAGTCAGACAGAGAGCGAGAGAAAGAGGCAGCGAGAGCCGGCGGCCATGTTTGTGCTCCCACGTTAACAAGTGACCCTTTGTCCGCAGAAGTAAACAAGCAAAGCGATGCCAGACTCAATCAAAACTTAAGCCAGTCGATATGTTTGGATCCCAGCTCAAACATTTCAATTGTGGGAGAAATTAAATTAGAATTCCTAAATCTGCTCTCATTCATTTATTTATTTCACTTGGTAAGTCACTTCACCCACTTTGTCTGCTTGAACATGTTAGTGTAACTGTGGCTGGTGATTGTCATTGGGATCCAGACTTCGCCAATACTATGTGAAGCTGCGAAGAGCCCTGTCTGAATCCCAATAGTTTTTGTAATTTTTGTCTGTCTGTCAATCTACATGTAGCCGAGTTATGACTAAACGGAGCCATGGTTTGCTCCTTAGTGTGAATATCACTTCTGATTGATTAAATGGGTCTGTACAATACACCACAATGTACCGTGCCTCTACCCCTCCCTCCCTCATAAACACTTCTCAGTGGCAACGCGAAGACGCAAGGACAGCGCGATGTAAGTTAACGCACGTTTGTCTGCTGCCTTGACTTTCGCTCACGTCAAGAATTCAGCAACTTTGGACTGCAGCTGGTTACTTACTGTTGTTAATGAGAGAAGCTTTGCCTTTGCTGGGCGGGCGAATGACCCTTGCTGGGCGGGCGAATGACCCTTTGCTGGGCGGGCGAATGACCCTTTGCTGGGCGGGCGAATGACCCTTTGCTGGGCGTGTGAATGACCCATGAACGAGCCACAAATGCGCTCCAGTTTTCGTGCATAATCAATGAGTTTTGCGCTAATATAGGCTCTGTGTAAATTTGCGTGAATAGTATGATAATAAGTCATGCATTTGAAGTTTTCCTGCATTTATTGAATACAAATAACGTGATCATGAAGTGAAACTAAAGTGAAAGTTTTCATAGCAGTGCATAGGCTAATCACGTCGTGACAAAGAGATGGTGAGCCCGTATAGATTTATAAAGAGCAGGCCTAAATGTGTATTATGTAGAAAGTATAAATTTGGAGACTGTCGTAGAGCACGTTTAGGGGCCTAGTGCGGCACTAGTACATAACATTACGGAATCCATAAATGCTGTCTGGTCTGGTGTAGGGTTGTCAGAAGTATTGAAAATCAGATACTAATTGATACTAAAACTAGAAACTATGGAACCTATGACACACATATAAGGCCACATTGTAATATAAAAGAAAGTACTATTATTTAATGCTGAAAATCACATTCTATTGTCTAAAGAAAGAATGCTTTTTATTATCGTCGTGGTAGCGGAATCGGTATCGAGTATCGAGTCTGTTCCTTAGTATTGAATTTAAATAGAGTTTGAAATTTTTGTATCGTGACAATAGTCTGGCGAAGGAACTCTAGTCTGTAAAACCACCAGATGAGTCATTAATATTTGATGTTACAATCAAATAAACATGGCAGTTTCAACAAACAACTATTCACATGTTTAGTGGCCAAAGAACATCCTTCATTTTTGTGTTGGTCTAGATAGTTTCATAATACCACGCAGCACCAGGATACAGTGGATTTGGCTCTGACATAGGAACGCTCGAGGCACTTATTAAAATGCAAACAGTTATTAAACGTCATTGCGTCTTTGTTAACGCTGACAGATGAAAGCCTCAAGAGTAATGTGTTGTCTAAATGTAATTTTAGGTGTCAGAGTCACTATAATTCATAATAATATTTCTTTTATTTTATTTTTAGTCACTTTCTTAGTCACCACTGTCAAGATGAAATGATTTGCTAGGTACAATTTTCATGACTTTTGACACTTTTTTCCAACTACTAAGCTAAAAGTCCCAATTTTTTACATCTGAAACGTATAGGTCTTACACCCCAGATGCCCGTCCAGACCTATCCCTCTGCTGTTCACTTCACAGGGGGCCTAGCCAAGTTATGCATTCACACAAAGTTTAGCATAACAAAGGGTAAATGCTAGTAAATGTCACATGTTGGTATGCTACGTTGGCGAATTCATTGGTTTTGAACAGTTGCATTCTGTCAAGCGTGTGTCATCTATACAGTTCCTTCAGATAATTCCGAATCAAGTTACGGGCATTATTTAGCCAAACACTCCATGTAGCCTAAATGTTCTGAGTGAAACTAATGAGAGCCAGGGGGCAGCTTCGCATTATCAGCTAATGCAAACTCAAAACCACTGCGTCCTCACCCAGTTCCACAGATGTTCTAAAGACAGCGGTAGGCCAAGTCCACACTACTGTAAATCCTGTTTCCATTCAAAGACAGGTTTGTTATGAACGGCCCAGAGCAGCGATCAGGAGCAGACCGCGTGTTTATGATAAGACACCGAGAGACATTTTAAAAAGCGGCCCCTCCCTCTGGCAGGTTCAGCCTCTTCTGATTTAAAACAGTACTTATGTGCTGCTGGTGAAGGTTGAGAAGCTGAGGGCCACACTTAAAGTAACGATTTGTCACTTACACCTGACACTCAGCTTTTATTAGAAATCCTCCACTCATGTCATTTTGTCAAGATTTTATGAGGTAAAATCAGACTGTGTCAAATTTCACACAAAGAGAGTTTTAAAAGTGTAAAAAAAAAAGTTTCAGTTACAACTAAACATTTTGTAGGCAATCATGTGCGGTGGTTCAGTTGGTGAGAATGTTCACCTACTGATATGAAGGTTGGTGGTTTGAATCCAGGTTTTAACAAAGTTGGTAGAGTGGTCAGGTTGGAGGTTCAATCCCAGCGTACACTGATGTATGAATGTTTGCCAGGATGGGACAGTGGAGCTAGAAAAGCACTATATAAATGTGTACTTATTTGAGCATATTTTGAATAATAATTTTCTATGACATAGATATTGTCATTGCAATAAGATCAAGACCGTTTTTTTTTTCTTCAGTTTTTCAAATTTAGGAAACAATAATTTTGCATGTCTATGACATAGATATTGTCATTGCAATAAGACAAGACCGTTTTTTTTTTTCTTCAGTTTTTCAAATTTAGAAAACAATAATTTTGCACGTGTATTTGGTTTATTGTGCATTATTCATTCACTACTCACTCGGTGGTGGTAAGATACTATTGTACGGGGGTAGACTAGCAAAAGCACGGCGGCCAATCTTCGACCATCGGCCCCTTCGACCACCACCAACACTCACGCACACATCACATTCATACTGGGCAATGTGGAAAGTGTCTTGCTTAAAGACAGAACAACAGTTTCTACTAAAGTCACCGCTACCCTCCTGTGGCACCTGATATTCCCTGCGGTCTCCCATCCAAGTCCTAACCAAGTCCGACCTTGCTTAGCTTCCAAAATCAGACAAGATCGGTCATTGACGAGAACTCTGTACCATATTCATGAACTACCTTTTTACCCAGTCAGCGTGTTTACGTTGACCCACATCCAGCGCCATGTTGGGGGCAGCTTTTCATATGTCGGTCATTCTTCTCTCCCTGAGCAGGTGCTTGTGCGGTGAATGGGCTCTTCAGGCCTGTGGAGTCTGTGGAGCCTCTGGAGCCTGTGGAGCCTCTGGAGCCTCTGGAGCTGGAGGGCCATCACACTAAGCCTTTCAGCACTCGTCGGATTAACCACGGTGTGCGAGGACAAGATGGTGCTCAGGCTGCAGCTGCATGGGAGCCAGGCCATGTTTGCTTTGTACCTCTCAAGTGACGCACCGATATAAGCACTTTAAACGTCAGTAAGCTGTTGTAATTGTGTATGGACTTTTTTTTTTGACAAGTTTTTTTTATGAGTGTGAGGTGGAGTCTCTTGTGGTACTTGATATATTTTTTTTGGAACGGTACCAAGACCAGAGTGGAGTGTGCAGGATGCTAGCACAAAAACGCACACAGATTGGGATCAGATTCTTTACAATACATCAAAGACTTCAAATAAAGTCAAATTAAACTCCATTGTTGCTTTTCACTTTGAGATATTTGAATGCACAAGTATCGTAACAATAGATAGCTGTGCGGACCCGAGCGCTTTAACTCTATCTCATGAAAGCATCTCTCAAAGCGTCTCAATAGAAATGCGTTTGGCGGTGTGGATATACTGCATTTTCAAGGTGAATTTCTGCCGGGAAGTACACAATCTGGACATAAAGCGGCTTTTATGGTGTGAGGTTTTTAATAGCGAACCCAACCACCTTTTTGCTCTCAATGTATATGGACTGATGGAAGCGCTATGTTTCACCTTGACCAGAGCTTTGTCTGTGATTCTACGGCAGCCCGGGGGAGAGCAGTGTGATGTCATAGGCCTCTTGAAACATAATGGCCACTAGAGGCAGCATACACTCATTTTAAACTACAAAGTTGCATTAAAATGACAAAAAAGTAGAGAATAAAAAAGTGCTATAGGGACAGAAGACAGTACTAAAAACTCAAATATTAAAAATAAGTAAAGTCTCACTTATCCATCCATTTACTTCTGCTTATCCGGGGCCAGGTCCAAGGGGCAGGAGTCTAAGCAGGGACTCCCAGACTTCCCCCACCCCAGACACTTCCTCCAGCTCCTCCAGTGGGACCCCAAGGCGTTTCCAGGCCAGACAAGAGACATAGTACTTCCAGCGTTTCCAGCGTGTCCTCAGTTTTCCCCCGGGGCCTCCTCCCAGTAGGACGTGCCCGGAGCAAGTCTCACTTAACGCATTTTATTTATTTAATTACGTTATGCTTGTATTTTTGTATCTATTGCATTTTGGACATGTATTTACACCCATATTATTAAACAAACCAGTTTTTCACATAAAGCGGCTTTTATCGTGAGCAGTTTTTAAGGGTGAACTGGACCACCTTTTTGCTCTCTGTGCACAGACGCTTATGGACGATGGAATCTATATGTTTCACCTTTTGTTTGTGCTTATATGGCAACCCGGAGGAAGCGAGCGGAGGCCAGATAAGGTGACAGAAGTGGGCATTAAAATCCATGTGATTGTAAGAATGTAGAAATGTTTTTGCATCGCAGTTTTGTACGGTATCAGGTTGCACGAGAGAAGGTTTTTGATACAATTTTGATTCTCTTTGCTGTTGTCCGTTGTGTATGCGTATATCTGATTTAAAGTGGGAGTAAACACCTTAACTGCCCAATTTAACAGCTCATTTGGACTGTGGCTGTAGGCAGGGTTGCCAGATTTCCAGAGAACTACAAGCAAACAAGCCTTTGAAAATAAGCCCAAAACAAGTGACCCCAACCTCACAAAAAAGAAGCAACCAGTGTCGCTGCTAAATTGGCGCACATTTTTAATAGCAAATTTTACAACAATAATGGCTTTGAAACATTCCAAGCTTGTATTTCAGTTATTATTGGCTCTATTAGTGTAAAACAGCTGAAAAAATATTAAAATAAATTACTTTTTTACGTGAAAGTGCCTCTCGGGAGCAAGCCCTCAAAAACGCAGCCCATGACTCGATTATTTGAAGCAGTCATCCAAAAATAGAAGCTCAACGTTGTTAGAAAGAAAAGGAGTGGCAACGCTGGCAGTGGGTGGAGTTTACAAAAGGGGAAAGTAATGGGGGAGGAGGGGCGGGGCCTGGACTATGAGAAACAGTGTAATTGGTCCGACAGGCGTAAACACCTTTAACTCCACCCCTCCAGGCAGGTGTCTCTAATCAGAGCAGAGCTGTATGATGTCATAGGCCTCTTGAAATGCATTTGCCACTAGAGGCAGCATACACTCAGTTTTGCACCATTTTAAACCACAAAGTTGCATTAAAATGGCAAAATAAAAATATAAATATTGTATAAAATAAAAAAAAATGGCTATAGGGACAGTAAACAATACTAAAAATACTCACTTAAAGCATTTTATTTACTTATTTACTTTATGTATTTATGGTAAAAGGTCACATTTTTATATAGCCCTTTTCCACCTTCAAAAGCTCTTTACATCAAGGAACTACTCAACCATTCACACAAACAGTTCTGCCAAAGTGTTATGCCGAAGGACACAACAACAGCAATCATCTGTGGGGGCTGGAATCGCACCGCCAACCTGTGGTTCAGTGGATCTGACCGCTCCACGAATGACATTTACGTCGAGAGCGGGATTCGAACCGCCAACGTTTGGATCAGTGGACAAACGCTCCAACTGAGCTACTGTCGCCCTGTTTATTCATGAATTTATTGTACTTTTAACATTTAAATACAACATATTATTAAATAAACCAGCTTTTGTCTTCGCACAAATAAAGAGTAACTGAGCACATTTCATGACTTATTATAAAACTGTTAAAATATAAATTACAAAACGATGCTAAAGGTAGTAAGTATTCCATGAACATGTTATAGCTTATATGTGCCCCTAAATTGAAAAATGAACTTTGCATTTGACCCATCTTTCCATGTCAATGGGACAAACTGTTGGGAGCAGCTGAACTTTTTCTGATTTTTATGAGTCTTGAATCTGAATTCATAGCTGGAGGATCTACCCAGTTATCCATTTTGTCTTAGACAGGAAAAACAACAAGAGATTTTTTTTTTTTTCATTTTAAAGAAAAAAAAATAGTATTACTGACCAAACACGTTAAGCTTATCACTTAGGAGCTCTATATGTTTCTTTTGCAATGAAAAACATAGCGTCATATTCACTCAAGCCTCTCCATGTAAGTCATATCTCCTGGGACCAGCCCTGTATTGACCTGTGTGTACATTCCTACAGATTTCTTACAGGTTATTCTGGCTGATGAAATGTATTCCAGTGGAGTAGCATGTAATAATATTGAAACAGGAGCATTGGGAAAGGCTTTCGGTGAAATTCCCACATTCCGACGGCGATTGCAGCAGCAACCTCGGAAAAAATCAATATGCTTTTAATTGATCAGCGCTGGCTCTCTCCGGGGCGCGTCCTCAGGTTTCACACAAGCAAGCTCTGTGCCAAGTCTAGTCAACATGAAAGATCCCTATACGCTTCAATATGGTGTGGAGGGAATTTCTGAGGTGTGGTCATTTTTACTGCGCCAAATTAACCATCAAAATCTCAACAAACCTTCCCCGTTTTGTTGTAGCTTCAGGAAGATAAGTTGGTTTCCCTCTAACTGGAGAGGTGATCCATTTTTGTTCTTAGCCAATGAATTTGAAGCATAGACTGTATATATAAATAGACATAGCTAACCTGCTAGCCGCCGCGTTACAAACAGGAAGTGAGCATGGTTGCGCTTTCGGTTCCATTGACTCCGACTCACTTTACATAGAAAAACTGTGGCCCCTCTACATGATCCTGGTGTTTTTATTTGGCTATAAAGATATGATCATTAATAACACACCAATGAGGCGCCTTCTTTCCGCCAAGGTCGCTCCTGCTGGCGTTAGCAACAAGTTTGATTGACAGCGTAAGCACCCATCCCCTCCGAAGCCAGCGATTCGTCCGGAAAGGGGCATCACCTTCAACAACCTCGCTCCGGACTGGCTCTTTGGTTGCTCTGATACTTGTGGTCGGAATTCCAAATATGCTCCTATAACTGCTAGCTTCAACGAGCCGAACGCTATGGGTGACATCATACTCCCTTAGTCCACTTCTTTATACAGTCTATGGTTTTAAGATGACATCACAACATTCTATAGGCCAATAATATTTAATATAGATGAGGGCAGCTAAAATGAATAATGGGTCAAATGATCAGGATAAAACATTTGTGAATTTACATTTTAAATATTTAATGGCAAAGTACACGTAAAAAAGGATAAAACATTTGTGAATTTACATTTTAAATATTTAATGGCAAAGTACAACGTAAAAACTGGGACAAGGGGGCCTTTTTACTCTCACACACCTGAGATACTGTCTTGAAGAAGTCGGACTGCAGATGGCGCTGTCATCCTGCCTCTACTTTTAGGACGACAGAGCCAAAACCTGTTTAAATCAGCTAACCGGACATGTCACAGCAACATTACGTGACCACTCTGAGGAAGATCGCTACTGAGCAGTTGAAACTGACAGGTATGAAAAACTAAACCTTGGTCTGAAAAAAAAAAACTATTAAAATAAATTAACGGAAGACCAGATGAACAAACTGGACCAAAGTACAAGTAATAGGGAAATCTGAATACCACCAGTGGGTGCAGTAGTTCCCATTGGAGAGACAGTATACTTCTTCTATTGTCTATTTCAGTAAAAGTGGCTTTAAAAGGGCATCCGGTGTAGTTTGTAGCAGTTGAAAATGGGAGCACCTGAAACGCCTAATGCTGGTGTTTTGTTTTGTTGTTTTTTATCAGAAAAATGCTAATTGCAGTTGAAGTAATATTCAAACGTTATCCAATTCTTCAGCCAACACAAGTATCTGACATCAAAACCTTTCTGATGATGGAGAGCACTGTTTTATATTTTCGGTCTTCTCTACTATTGCATGTGAGAACAAATGCCTTCGTGGAGGTCTGCTTTTTGTGGAGAGGACAGTTTTTTAAAGGTATTTTGTGAGTAATATAAAAAATAGATAGGATAAAGATAAGCCATACTGCGGAACATTCCAGGCAAATAACAATTCAGACCCTCCACCAGAAAAGTGCACTTTTCGAGTTTCATTCACTTCCACGCAATTCCTTTTTTTCTTTACAATGATATGATAAATCTTTATTATAATCTTGAAAATAGACTTTGAATATTAAGCGCATAGTTCAGTGGCCCTTCAGCTATTAATAACCATAATCGCCTGTGGGTGGAAAGTAATCTTAGAGGTGCTAATATATTTGCTGAGACGGCAGTTTCCTATGGGCCTTACTCTTAAAAAAACGGGCGAAATATTTCTACAAGCACGTCGTTTTTATTTCTTCCCCTGATTAAAATACTGTAAATTTGGACTTGGTAATACTTCTTAATCCTCCCACAAAAACATCCTATTTTTCTTGTCAAAACTGGCCCAAATTTGTCCATATCTTTCCATTCTGTCACAGCGTCCTACCTTCTAAAGCATTACCGCTATCTTGTTTCACCAGAGACAAAAACGAGGCATTCGAGGACACTTCCAGCTAACTGTAAATCCCGCTTACGAGCCTGTCCAACGGGAATTAGACAGGAATCTTTGGGAGCTTGAGGAATTGGACCTGTAGATAAACCTGGAGGAGGAAGTAATCTTTTAGTAATTCACATAAGCATTTTTTTCAGCATTGTGTCATGGCGGTGCTGATAAGTGCATGGATGTGAGATTTGCTGTTGGCACGGTAACGCTAATCTCTGTCTCTGCTTCAGATACAAGAATTTATCACATTTAAGTAAAACTTAAAAGTAGGTCTATGTTTAACTTAAAAACTAAACAGACTAAATATTAAAATTTAAATGAACTTTTTGGCAACTAAACTGTGTACATGGTCTTTTAATAGCATTCTCTATTTTTTCTAGTAATTGTTTCCCATTTTAGTGTAAAGTAAGTTAACATGCAGCTTTGTGATCTAACAGGCTCTGTGCACAGTAGCAGGCTAGCTAGCTCACTGTTTCTCAAAGCTAACAGTCACTTTTATTAAAATCAGAAAACATAAAATAAACAACCTATTAAAATTCAAATGAATTCAAATAAAGACTACCTAGTTATTTTTATATGTAAAATACTACAGTTTGTGGCATTGTTTTAATATTTATTATGCCTCAAAATTAGAATTAGCGTTAGCATTGAGACATCTGAAACATCTCTCTTTCTAAACAAAGTGTCCTTATTTGTGTAGTGTTTTTAGACGCTGTTGTGCACAGAGCCTATTCATGTACATATACATACACACACATTCATTTTACTACATCGGCTGTAAACAGAGTTTAGTTAGTTTAGTTGAGATTTTTTGTTTAATGTATTCCTCATGGATTTTTCACATACAATCCCAAGAAAACAATAGATTATCGAGATTAGCATTACAAATCTCACATTTGATTTATTTATGTATTTATTCACATATTTATTTATACTTCACAATTTAGGGCCGCAGTGGCACAATGGATAGAGATTTTGACTGTATATCACAGCTTGGTTGACGGTGCAGATTGGCCTATAGCCTATAGCCTCCATTAGTGTAGCTGTGGCTACAGAGTAAGCTTATTAACACAAGGTGTAGAGAGACTTTGAGTTTCTAAAAAGCTCTTGTTAATTAATGTATTCTTAACAACTATGCAGACGACACTCAGATCTATGTCTCACTGGCAGCAGGTGAATATGGACCAGTGGATTCACTCTGCCACTGCATCCAACAGGTCAGTGTGTGGATGCAAAACAACTTTCTCCAGCTAAACTCAGACAAGACTGAAGTCATAGTCTTTGGCCCACAGAAACAGAGAGAAAGTGTCAGCAGTCACCTCCAGTCTCTCTCTCTCTCTCTCTCAAACCTTCAAATCAGGCTAGAAATCTAGGGGTAATAATGGACTCAGACTTGAACTTTAACAGCCACATCAAATCAATAACATCTGCAGATTTTTACCATCTATAAAGATAGCAAAGGTATATTGTCAAAACCAGACTTGGAGAGATTTATCCATACATTTGTCTCCAGTAGGTTAGACTACTGTAACATCCTGCTCACTGGCCTCTCCAAACGAGCAGTAAGACAGCTGCAGTACATCCAGAACCCTGCTGCTCGGGTCCTGACTAGAACCAGGAAGTACGAGCACATAAGTCCTGTGCTCAGGTCTCTGCACTGGCTCCTGTGGCTCAGAGAATAGACTTTAAAGCAGCTCTGCTTGTGTATAAATCTCTCCATGGCCCAGCACCAAAGTACATCTCTGATATGTTAGTGCCATATGAACCATCTC